>PVKA01006741.1:19237-67457 GCA_004027165.1 Ctenomys sociabilis | reverse complement strand
AAGACTCTGACAGGTCTCTTCCCAGAAGGGTCCGCCATGACTCCTCAGATGCATCCCCACTTACGAATCCTCATCGTAATTCTGCAGGCGTGTCTCCTAGAAGAGTCCCTTGTGATTCCTCAGGTATGTCTTCATCCAGAAGGCCCCATAATAATTCCTCTGACAGATCTCGACCTAGGAGGACTCTGGATTCCTCAGACACATGGCATTCCAGGAGGGGCCATCCTGACTCCTCCACCTTGGTCCCTGATGCTGCTCATTCATTGCCCAGAACCAAAAATAGTAAAACTCCAGAAAGAGCCTCCTGTAAGACTTCTTCACACTGGAAAGGATCAGAACCCACCCATTTGCCACTCCTGAAGAACATCAAAAGTGAATATGACTCAGAGCTCTCTCCTGCACGGAAAAAGCAAGCAAAATCCCATTTTGTAGGTAAGATACAGCTTGATTCTAAAGGTGACCCATTAGGACTGCCATTATGACAGCAATCTCTGGCAGCTTTCTTTTGGATCTTTATTTGCTTTACAAGGATTGAGAGTGAGTTTCTTTGGAAAAGTTTTGTGAAGTGAGAGGGTGGGCTCAGGAGAGTTTAAAAATTACAGTGGCAGGGAGGACAGTTTTTTATGTCTATATTTACTCTTCCCATCTCATGTAAAAATGTGCTAGAAGATGGAAATTGAAATGTACAGTTAGGGGTCAAGGAGATGGCTCAGTGGAATAAGCGCTTCCCTGGCAAGCAGAAGGACCTGAGTTCAATCCCCGATTCAGCCAAAAAAAAAAAAAAAAAAGAAAAAAAATCATTTGAAATGTACAGTGAACATTTAAATTAAAATTTGTTATAGCGAAAGACACCTTGTCACTAATCCCTTCTCACAGTACTCCCCCTCATTTTGAATTTATCCCATACTTTTTGTCACTTTCTGAAGCAGTTCTTGAAATCTTTTGTGAGTATCTCTTTATGGCTATTTTGCTTTTTTTAAAAAAACTCATAGCCAAGGCTGGCCTCAAACTCACAGTGATCCTCATGCCTCCTGAGTGCTGGGATTACAAGCATGTGCCGCTTTGCCTGGCTTGATGTCTTGAATCAGTAGAAATTGTTTGTAGTAGTTTCTGTCAAAAACATTATGGTGTGTCCTCATCCATCTTATTTGGATCTGGCACTGTAAGCAACTTTTTTGTTTTGTTTTTTAACTATTGGTACTTTTAAACTATATATATATATATATATATTACAAATTATGTGTACCTGTATACTATATATGGTACATCTTTTTTCCCTGTTCTACTTCCCTCCCTTCAAACCCTCTTCCCCTCCATATTTACGAAAGCTTTGTTTCCATTTCTTTTCTTCTATCCTTGTTATCCCTTCCTCAGTGCAATGCAACCTCTGGCCTTTCCCTAAAGTCAAAATGACGATGAGAGATAAGCATTTTGAATCAGTTCAGGACATCAAGGCAGCCATGACAGTGCAACTAGACACTTAAGAAAGAGGACACCTCAGGCCGGCCAGATAGCTCCGCAGATTAAAGTGCCTGGTTAGGCAGATGCAGGGATGGGGGGTTTGGTCCCTAGCATTTGTGCTGCCCAGCAGGGCACCCTGAGTTGATGATTGAGACTGGGCATAGTGGTGCAATCCTGTAATACCAGCTTTTGGGAGGATAAAAACAAGAGGATCACTATGAGTCCAATCTGTGTAGTGAGACCCTATAGACCCTGTACTAAATACATTTTTTTTTTTTAAAAAAAAAGGGCTTCTAGATTTTTTTTTTTTGGTACCAGGCATTGAACTCAGGACCTTTTGCCTGCCAGGCTGGTGCTGTGTCGCTGAGCTATATATCCGTGGCCCCTGAATGAGAGCTTCTAGAACTGCTTCACAAGAATGATCAGATAAATGTGTTTGAAAGAAGAGGAGGGTATATTTTGAGGGAGCATGTTAATGCATCTTTAATTTAGTTTTAAAATTCTTTTTTTTGGCAGAACCAGGAATTGAGCTCAGGCCCTTGCACTTGCTGGGGAAGTGCTTATTCCACTGAGCCATCTTCCCAGCCCTAAAATTCATATTTTTTTATTATACTTTATACATGTTTATTGCAAAAACTTTATGTGAAAATATACATACAATGAAGCAGAAAACATGTGACACATGATTCTTCCACTCTGAGGTATTCATTGTTAGGGTTATTACAAATGTTCTTTACGTAAAGACTGCCCCATAGCTCAGCAGATTAAAATGCCTGCTTAGGCATACACAGGGACCTGGATTCTATCTCCAGTGTGCCATGCCAGCCCCCCTGGGGGCTCGCTGAGAGGGTGACAAAGGCTGGGTGTGGTAGTGCATGTCTGTAATCCCAGCACTTGGGAGGCTGAAGACAGAAGGATCACTAAGAGTCTGATCTGTGTAGTAAGACCCTGTACTAAGATACCTTTAAATAAACTAATTTAAAAAAAATGTTCTTAAAGTGTTTTTTTTTTAATTTTTATTTTCATTTATTTATTTATTTTTTGTTTTATTGAAGTACAAATATCAATGAGACAGTTTTAAGATACCTTGACAAGATGGATTTGATAAATTAATACATTGCAAACTGTTTTCATCTTTAAGTGTTTTTGGTATGTGCTTTTGACAGAGTTGACTCCTGACTATGCCAAATATATGTTATCATATGGGTGATCTTTCTTATCCTTTCTTCATAGTTGTTAATTCTAAAACCATCTCTATTTAGTGTAAATTTTAATGATGGTAGATTACAAAAGTTTCCTTGGTCATTTCCCTATTACATGTTTTTGATTATTTCTGAGCTTTAGCTTTATTTCTTTTAATGAATATTCTTAGATACAAACTGTTACCCCTTGTTTTGGGTTATTTGTTGGAAATCTTACTTGTAGGTGGGTTCCTAGAAAGCTAAGAAGGTACAAATGTTTTTAAGACCATTCATGCATACTGCATACTAGTATGTATACACGTATGTATGCATATCTTTATTTGAGACAGGGTTTCACTATGTAGTTTAGGCTGGCCTTGAGCTCACTTTGTAGTCCAGGCTGGCCTTGCAACAATCCTCCTGCCTCAGCCTCCCAAGTGCTGGGATTCTAGACTTGTACCACCACTCATGGCTCTGCATACTAGTTTTTGAGAGGCAATTCATTGATGTTTTAATCTAGACTACAGGCCTTTTACTTAATTTTTTGTTCCTAGGCACTCTTTTATTTTATTTTATTTTATTTTTATTTTTTTGTCTTTTTGAGACAGGGTCTTGCTATGCAGCTCAGGCTGGCCTTAAGCTCACTTTGTAGCTCAGGCTGGTCTCGAACTCACAACAATCCTCCTGCCTCAGCCTCCCGAGTGCTGGGATTATAGGCATGCGCCACCACGCCCGGCCCTAGGCACTCTTAATTCTAAATGAAAATACTGTTATCTTGTTGTCTGAGGACTTGTTTCTGACTTGTGCCACAGGTCAGGGGGCTGACTTAAAGTTGTCTTGCCCATTTCATTGGCCTGGAGGGGAGGAAGTAATAATACATGGAGTAGCGTGTGGACATTTCATGTAGTCATTAGTCATTTGGGAATAGAACCCGAATGCCCTGCGTGTTGTGTGAAAGTTGAAGGATCTGACCTTGCTCTCCTTTGCCATCCATGCTTGTGTTTAGGTTAGTGATCTTCACAGAGGATTAAACAAACGTGCTACCTTGTCTGTAGAGTCCTAAGAGGATTAGTTAACTTTTTTACCATGTTGGAGGTTGAATCAAGGCCACACACTTGCTAGGCAAGCACTATACCACTGAGCTACTCATTTATTCTTTAATTTCTAGGCTCTTTTCCCAGCCATAGGATATTTCTTTCACCTAGGAGCCATCAGTGCCACATGATGGGCTTTTCTTTTTCCCCAGGAGACTGCCAGAAAGCCTCTGATTCAGATCTGTCACCTCCACGACACAAACAGAGTCCAGGGTACCAGGCTTCTGACTCAGATCTGTCGCCTCCAAGGAATAGACCAAGACAGCAGAGCTCTGATTCTGACCTCTCTCCACCAAGGAGGAGACAGAGGACCAAATCTTCGGATTCCGATTTGTCTCCACCTCGAAGGAGTCAACCTCCTGGAAAGAAGGTAGAGATATGCAGGAGCCATCTGCCTCTCTCAGAAGTTCTCCTACCCTTTAGCTTTATATAAATCCCTGAGAAGCCAGAGGAGCAAGAAGTAGCTCTCACTAGTATAGTAAACCCCCACCGCCAAACCAGGGGTTGAACTTAGGCCCTTGTGCTTGCCAGAGAAGCACTTATTCCACTAAGACATCTCCCTGGCCCCTACAGTAAATCTTAGTTGAAAGGACTTTTTGGGCTGATTCTGTCAATGGGCTTCTAAATGCAGGTTGTATATCCTTTGATCCAAAATGCTTGAGTTCAGACTTGTTTTTAGATTTGGGAGTCTCTTGGATTGTGGAATATGTGCATAGACTTCCATATGTATTTTGGAGTATGTGCATACAGAAATCTGAAATTGATTAGATTTGTGGAAAGTTGGCACATGTACAGAATGTGTTTTTTAAAAATTATTTGGTACAGGGTCTACAGGCTGTGCAGGATCTCACTATGTAGACCTGACTCATAGTGATTCTGCTCTTTTCAGCCTCCCAGGTGCTGGGATTACAGGTACACGCCACCATGCCCTTAATTGATGTCTTAGTGCGCCCCGGGGATGGGACTGGCGTAGCACATCCAGGATTGAACTCTGGCTGCTGCACTATGCCTAAGCAGGCACTTTAGTCTGCTGAGCTATCTGCCTGCCCCCCCCCCCCTTTATTTAAAAACAAATCTTTATTTGGTACAGGGTCTTACTACACAGTTTGGACTCACAGTGATCCTCCTGTGTCAACCTCCCCAGTGCTGGGATTACAGATGTGCACCATGGGGCTAGAAAGGCATGCTACTGGTACTGGGGATTGAACCCTGGTCCTTGTGCTTTCCAGACAGGTGTTTAGACTGCCAAGTTATCTCCCCAGCCCTATAGAATATAAATTTTCTTTTTCATCCCTGTCTCCCTTCTCTTCTCCTTTGTACCTCTACCTTGATCTTCTTTCCCTTTTGCAAAAAAGATCTATCTCCCTATTTCCTATTTTTCATTGTGCTTTTTGTTTTACTTTGGACTTGCCATGTAAGAGAAAACATGTGACATTTAAGCTTGTGTGTCTGATTATCTGAAACTTTTTGAGTACTAACATGATGCTCAAAAAGTTTTAGATTTTGGAATTCAGACGTTTGGGTTAGAGATGCTCAAACTGTACTAGGTTTCACAAGGGGTTCTGCCTTACAACCTCATAATTGCACTAATTACATTTCAGTAGATCCTGATAAGTTTTTGGCTTT
The DNA here is from genome assembly GCA_004027165.1 of Ctenomys sociabilis. Taxonomy (NCBI): domain Eukaryota; kingdom Metazoa; phylum Chordata; class Mammalia; order Rodentia; family Ctenomyidae; genus Ctenomys; species Ctenomys sociabilis. The sequence goes on along the minus strand of PVKA01006741.1, from coordinate 62,095 downwards.
ACTTTTTCACTTTTGTGTTTCTATTAGTCCATATTTGCATTAGAAAATGATCAAATTCCTCTGGGGAGTTGGAGGGAGCACATCTGAATTCTTTTTTCCTGCTTTTCTTCCTTTTCCCTCTACCTTTTGATCCCCTTCCCATTTGAAAAGGTCTGCCTCTTTCCTATCACCCATCTTTTATTTTGCTCTGTATAGTTTGGTTTCTCATATAAGAAAGGCTGTTTAGCCTTTGTATCTGATTTGTTTCATTTCACATTGTGGTCTTAAGGTACATCCATTTTCTTATAAGTGACTCAAGTTTATCCTGCTTTATGGCAGAATAAGTACTCCATTGTTTTTATAAGCACCAAATTTTTCCCCCCTTCATCTGTTGATAGGCATAAATTGCTTCCAGGATTTAGCTAGTATGAATTGTGCTGCTAACCACATGTGTATGTTTTATCACTGAAGGAAAACTTGTTTTACAAAGAACAAATTGAGGACTATCCTTTGCAGAGTAGGATTAGGAACACAGACATGTGTCATACTGAATGTGAACTTGAGTTCTGCTTCTGCTACTGTCTGAGATTTAGGCAAGATACTTGATATCTCTAAGGTTCAGTTTGTACATCTGAAAAATGTGAAAAAGTCTGGTTTCTATTTTTATAAGATTTTTGTGAGAACATAGTATGGATCAGTGTAATTAAAGCTCAGCAAAATGTTTGCAGCAAAGTAGGCATTTGGAGTTAATGATTTATTATTATAAGTTTATTATAAATTGAACTCCTGGGTTCTATAGCTAGTTTAAAGATAGGCACTTAAAATATAAAATTACTTTTGCAAACTATATTTCTGGGACATTAGTATTTTGTTGTGTTTTAAATCTGATAAAGCTTGATGAATTAGTGAAAGAGAAACATACATGAACTCTTGCATAGTTATATCACAGAGAACACTAGCAGTAGTAAAGGAGTGGTACTCATGAGTTGGATAAGAGCGATAGAGCCTGTGTTGTGCATGTTTCTCTCCAAAGCAGATCTCTCAGGTGAGTCTTTTCTGCAGAAGGGTTTGAGAAGATTGTTCCTCGTAAAATAGATCGGCCTGCCTCACCCTTTTTAAAGAGTAAGATCCTTATTTTAACTGGACCCCTTGACAATGTGTATCCATGTAGTCCTTGGACAGTTTAGTATATACTCCACTTGTGGTTTGTGGTTTGTTTGCTATTTTGATACAAAAGTGGGGATTTGTAGAAAGTGTTCACATGATTATATTTCGTTATTATCTTTTTTACACATCTTCATCTTGAGGGTCTGAGTTTTGCTTAAATTTGAACTTTATATAGAATATTCTGTCTACTGGGTCTCTAGTGTATGGGCCAGGCTAGATATGGGTATCTTTTGATTTTTTTTTTTTTTTTTTTTTTGGTACCAAGGATCTAACTCGGGACCTTGTACTTGCCAGGCAGATGCTTCTACCACTGAGCTATATCGAAACCTTAGATATGGGTTTCTGATTGGGTGGTCTGAGAGGGTGACTGTGCAGTTTATATATTAAAAGTCAGAAGTACAAGTGCTTGGCTCTCCCTCTAATGAATTGTTGGTATGTGCTTCTGTTTACTCCTAAAGTTGATAGTATTGTTATATTTTCTATGAAATTAGGTTTTTTTTTGTTTTGACTCCTGTGGCCTATAAGTAGAATAAAAGCTAGTGTTTGTGATATAGATGTTGCAGTCAAAAATGCCATTAGCAATGTAGACCCATGGTGCCTGTTGCTGTGTTGTCTCATTGATGTTGGGTGTCTCTTTTCCATTTTACAGGCTGCACACATGTATTCTGGGGCTAAAACTGGTTTGGTGTTAACTGACATACAGCAAGAACAGCATGAGCTCAAAAAGCGGGACCAAGACAACATGGCTTTTGAAGGTAAAAATGAAAGTGCAAGATGGAGTCTAGGCTTGCATAGCTTTCTTTTTAATGTAGGCAATACAATAATGTACCTGATAATTAAAATTTTTAACGGCTATGAGAACTGAGCTCTGATTTTTATACCTCTTTGTAACCTTTCAGGAGATTTAAGTGTTTCTTTGCCTCTTGAAAATGGCAGTTCTGGTGGCATAACCACCTCTGACAATTGCAAGGTCCTGAGTTTGATCCCTGGTACCACCAAAAAAAAGAAAGAAAATAAAATGTCAGTTCTTAGGCCTGTACTCCTGTACTCAGTAAATGTGTATACGTTGCTAGGAACTACTTGTGATCTGGCTGCAGGGTTTTTTTTTTTTGTGGCACCGGGGATTGAACTCAGCTTCCAGCCCCTGCAGGTTATCCAGCATCAAATCTCAAGTAGTTGCTTTCATTTGTTAAAACATTATTTTTTATTTCATCTCAGGTATTATCTTTTTTTTTTTTTTTTTGAAGCAGTGTCAGAATTTATTCAAGAGGGCAAAAATGAAAAGTGGGAAAGAAATTGTTCTACAGTAATAGAAAAAGGAGAGAGCAAAGAAAATACACACTATATATTAGGCATTTATCTTAAAAAGATTTCTTTTTTTACAGCTGAATTCCAGTTTGCTGAAACTGTGTTTCGTGACAAGTCTGGTCGTAAGAGAAATTTGAAGCTGGAACGTCTAGAGCAAAGGAGAAAAGCAGAGAAGGACTCAGAACGAGAAGAGCTGTATGCTCAGTGGGGCAGAGGGTAAGGGTGTCACTGAATGTGAAAGCAAGATTGCATTGTCTGGAACCTATTGCTTCTTTGCTTTTCTTCAAAGCTGTTGTTAAGAGTAGAGATTCAATGTGCTGAGTTTTTTTTCAAGACTGATAGGTTCTATACTTGCAATTAATATTCTGGGGATTTTACCCTTTACTTAATATTTGGTGTAGGCCACTATAAGGAGGAGGTTCTTTAATTGTGGCACTGTGGTCCATCTCCATGTAGGAGAGAAAATGTCCAGCGAAATGGTTTTCTTTTACCCAGGCTTGCCCAGAGCCGGCAACAGCAACAAAATGTGGAGGATGCGATGAAGGAGATGCAGAAGCCTTTGGCCCGCTACATTGATGATGAAGATCTTGATCGGATGCTGAGAGAGCAAGAAAGAGAGGGAGACCCTATGGCCAACTTCATCAAAAAAAATAAGGCCAAGGAGAACAAGAACAAGAGAGGTGAGACTAGGAGCCGTAGAGCTGGGGCATGCATAGTGAGGAAAGATCTTTTGGAGTGCCTCTAATGGCTGTGTGCCATATAATTTAAAATTCTTTGTATTTGTCTTTTGAGCTCAACTGGTAGGAATTTCTTCTTTTTATTAATATGTGCTTGCAATATATAATGTTTACATTCCTTGTGAGGAGTTGGTACATGGACAGACCATATCTGAATGTCCTTTTCATCACCTCCTCTTTGTTCTCCTTCCCCCTTCCTCAATCTCTCTCTTTTTTTTTTCATTTATGTATTTGGTACAGGATCTCACTATGCAGCTTGGACTTGTAGCGATCCTCCTATTTTCAGCCTCCCCAGTGCTGGGATTATAGTGTGCACCATCATATCTGGATTTGGTCACCAACTCAGCGTGCTCTGGGGGTGGGGCTGGCATGGCATTCAGGACCAGGGATTGAATCCTGGTCCCTGTGCTTGCTGCTGAGCTATCTCATCAGCCCTTCTCCATTTCTCTATCTCTTTTTAAATATTTATTTAATGTATTTTAAATATTTATTTAATGTATTTAGTACAGGGTCTCACTACACAGATCTGACTTGAAATGATCCTCCTGATTTCAGCCATGTGCCACCATACCCAATCTCCTCTATCTCTTAATTTCCTTTCCATTTGAGAAAGAGCTGTCTTCCTACTTCCTATTACCTATTTTTTGTTTTGTTGTTTATTTATGATTTGGGTTTCTTATGTAAGAGAAGCCATGTGATGTTTAAGCTTGTGTGTCTGATTTATTTCATTTAACAGTGTGGTCTCAAGGTACATCCATTTTCTTAAAGATGACACAGGTTGACCTTTCTCTGTGACAGAGTAATTCTCCATTGTGTGTAAAGATTACATTTTCTTTATCCATTCATCTCTTGATGGACATACAGGCTGCTTCCAAGATTTGGCTATTGTGAATGATGCCGCTATAAACACGGGTGTGCATATATCACTGTAATATGGTATCTTTTAAGTTTTTTAGGAAGAGGCCTAGAAGGAGAACAGCTAGGTCAGATAGTTTCAGTTTTTAGATGAATCTCTATACTGATTTTTGTAGTGGTTACACTAGTTTACGTTCTTACCAACAATGTAAACTTTTCCCTTGTAGCCATGCCTGCATCATCTGTTATTATTTTTCTTGATGGTGACTTTTCTTTCTGGGCTAGGATATGGAAACTTTTCTCCCATCACCATCAATTTCTCAATTAAATTATGTAAGTAACTTTTGTCTTCATTCCTCTCATTAGTGAGACCTCGATACAGTGGCCTAGCCCCTCCTCCAAATAGATTCAACATTTGGCCTGGATATCGCTGGGATGGAGTAGACAGGTAAAACTATTTTCTAAATTTTTTTCTCTCCTTCCTCCTGACTCTAACCTTCATTACCATTCTTAAACCACTCTATGCTCATTCTCTGCTATAAACACTGAGTAACATGCTTTTATTAATTTTTTTTTCTTTTATTCCTCATTTTTGTTTCCTTTTCAAAATGTTTTTAAAAGTTCTAGGGTAGTGGTGACACACCTTTTAGAGCTTTAATGATGTTCAAATAGCCTACTGTGGCACATGTGCCATGGTTTGCCACCACTACTCTTGACAAACAACTGACTTGACTCACAACCATATAGTGAGACCCTTTGTGTTTGGAGATTGATCTTTTTTTTTTAATGTGCTTACTAAAGGGTCTACCGGTTCTCACTACATAGATCAGACTTATAGTGATTCTCCTGTTTTCAGCCTCCCAAGCGCTGGGATTACAGGTGCGTGCCACCATCCCCAGTTTCAATTGCTGTCTCATGGCACCCAAGGGGCAGGGCCAGCACAGCAGGCTGGGGATTGAACCCTGGCCTCCTTACTCTGCCTAAGCAGGCGCTTTAGTCCGCTGAGCTATCTGGCCAGCCTGAGATTGCTCATTTTAAATATTTTCTAAAGTCTATAGAGTTTTAGTGATTGGTTGTGCTAGAGACTTCTCTTTGCTCTATCTTTAAAATGTGCTTGAAAATAAATAAATAAATAAATAAATAAATAAATAAATAAAATAAAGTAAAATAAAATGTGCTTGAACCGTTGTTCTCTTTGCAGTTTTTCGAGTAAGTCTCTGGTGATGTCTCACAGATCCCCACCACCTTATCTACCTACTTGTAACTAATTGTCTCTTATAGTAGATGAACTATGTTTGCTTCTACTCAGTTTCAGTCCTTCTGCTTCCATAGTGGGTCTCATCTCTTTCTGCCTACTAAAGAATGTTCTTACATTGAGCACAATGATTGTCAGATTTCTGAAATCTGAGGATCCTTTTACACTTTAAAAATTGAGTACTCCAAGGGACAGCAGTATAGCAGAGTGGACTAAGCACTTGCTTAGGTAAGCTCAGAGGCCAAGGTTCAAACTCCGGCTCTGCATGCTGTGCTGGCCCCACCTTTGGGTGCACTGAGCCAGCAATGGAGTCCTGGCATTGTATTCGCACACCTGTAATCCCAGCACCAGGGAGGCAGAAATCAGGAAGATCGCTATGAGTCTGGGCAGCCCAGTGAGACCTTGCACACAAAACAAAACAAAACTGAGGGCTGGGAAGATGGCTCAGTAGAATAAGTGCTTGCCTGGCAAGCGCAAGGGCCTGAGTTCAATCCCAGTTCCTCAAAATAAATAAATTAATAAATAAATTAATTAAGTACTTCAAAAAGTTTTTGTTTACATCAACATCTGTTGATATTTACCATAGCAGAAATTAAACTGATATGTTTAAAAAATGTTAATAAACTCTACAAAGTAATAGAGCCATTACATGTTACTATAACTATTTTTTTTTAAAAGAAAAATAACTATTTTCCAAAAAAAATACGGTTAATGTTTGTCTTAGTTTTTTCATTGCTGAGACAAAACGCCCAAGACCCAAAGTTAAGGGAGCAAAGTTTCATTTGGTTCACTATTTATTTGTTCCACTGTGTAATAAGCTGACTCCAAGGCAGAGTGGCACATGGCAGAGGGACAACATGGAAGCTGGAGCTGTGGAAACTAAAAGCAACTAAGGAGGTCTGGGGACACAGCTCAGTGGTGTAAGTGCCTGACAGGTCCCAAGTTTGATCCCTGGTACTGCCAAAAAAAAAAAAAAAAAGGAGCAACCAAGGGCAGAGAGGGAGAGAAAACTGTTTCTGTGTGTTCGTGTCCTTTATATTGTATGCAGAGCTAGGGCAGATGTAGCACTCACACCCAGAATCCCAGCACTACACAATGAATCAATCACAAACTAGAAGTAGCTACCTCTGAAAAGTCCATATCTGTGTCGCATGTGAGGCTTGAGGGGACATCTAGACAATCATAACAATGCTGATTTTCATTTTTGCAACTCATTAATGTTTTGATTGGGAGCAAACAGCTGGATTCTGCATTTGCTTATTGTGAAATATTGTTTAGCTGAAGTATGGAAAGAAAATTCTACCTTAAGTATACATAGTAGAAAAAGAAGTACATAGTATTTTTTGATGTTATACCAAAACTCACAGGTCCTTTTGATGTTACACCAAAACTTCCAGGTTAGTTAAACCATATCAAAGAACTTTTACTCTATAAAACACTGGTTTATTGAGTTTTCAGACTCGCTAGATGTTGATACATTTTAATTATATAAAGAAGTTGCTTTCAGTAGTATCATCTTTACTTTTATTGCAAAAGTCTTTAAATAATGGGAAGGTAACAAATCATGGTGATACTACAGTGTTTCAAAATTCTCATTTACATTTGAGAGGTTGAACTTTATTCCTGGCAACAAATACTGTTAGTTGTTTGCTTACATTGGTAGTAAGCTCACTTTGTACAATCTTTATAGATTCCATCAAATTTTCTGCTTTAAGGATTATGCCATCAACACACACAGATAATTTTACTTTCTTTCATTCTGGATGCCTTTTATATTCTTGCTCTGTTGCATTAGCTACCAGTAAGCAGATGCCTTTGCCTTCTTCATAATCTTAGCAGGAAACCATTCTTTTATCATTAAGTACAAGTTTTTTTTTTTTTTTTTTCCTATTTCTGGTGTGCTAAAATTTTTCTTCTAGAAGTATGTATACCTGTTTCCAGGTCTGTATTTCCAGCTCAGTCAAGAGTATCTAACTCCATGTGGATTTCTGTTAATATGCTCTTGAGACCCTAAAGTACAACGAATTCATACCTGCCTTCGACAGCTTCCCCAGGTGTAGGCCTACTGCTGTTCTGCTTTCTGTCCCAGCAAGTGGCAGTCTCATTCATGTGGTCACTCAGATTTTTCTTTTAAATTTATTTATTTGTATTTTAACTTGAAGAGTGAAAAATAGAAGCAAAAACAAAGAAAACAAATGATATAAACAAGGTAACATACAGCGATAACATGTTACAGATTTTCACAACATAGATGGCTATATATATACATATTTTTTTTTTAAATAAAACAATCCAACACAGATCAGCAGTCCACAATAGAGGCAGGTTATCCACAGAAGTTATTAACTTGAGCTATTCACAGCTCATTATATTAATATAACTTTATATACCTCATTTTTATACTTTCCTGCTGGATGGTTAAGACCAAATTAAAGCAAGACCTATATAACAAGAAATGTAACTTTTGTATCAGATAAGGTCAGTCGGGTACCCTCAGGGTTTATCCTGTAACCCTGTACTGCACTTTGTAGATCCCTTGTCAATGTCAGCCTTGTGGATGAGTCGTGGCCATTGCTTGACCACAATTTGCTCTCTGTGGAAGCCTGAGAGAAAGTTTTCTCTCCATATGATTCCCTTAGGCATTGATCGCATTCCTCTGTGGCCCCATAATCTCCTTGATCAGAAAATTTGGGGCACTACTGAGTTCCATGATGGTACAGTACAGGTTGTCCTATGTCCTGAGTCTTCACTGACCTTGAAAGGCTAGGGCCAAAATGTTGGCTGACTTGGCAGCCTTACCTTTGCTCCAATTTTTGATCTCCAAACTTAGGTTGTTAACCCTCCAGAAGAGAAGTTTATTATTACCTTGCAACATATGCAGTTAGTTTACCCACACTATTAGTCTACATATCAGACATCATAGGCATAACATGAAACATGTATTTTCCATCAAGTATTGAAGTACTGAACTCTTAAGTCCATATAGAATATGAAGAAGAAAAAAATTTAAAAAATAGGAATGAACACTTACATATATTTACATAGATATTTAGAAATCCATCCATATACAGCATAGTAACATTGTAGCATGACTGTCTTGTGACTTTTTGTCTTTCATTTACTACCCTTTAAAAAATGGCAGTATAGTAATAGGTGGTATGTCATGACAAGAAGTACATATTTAGAACACCAAAATGGCAGGCATTTGGAGTGTGACCCTTCTATTACACATTGTTAAATTCAAGTGTAGTTGCTTGGTTCATAGGTATCAGCATATATCGTTAGTTGGGGTGAGAATCCTACCACTTAACTGCTACTTTCAAACATCTCCTGATGTTTCTCAGGATCATCTTACCCATCTAGTGTGTATAAGTGAATGGTCCTGCCCCTGTTATGTTTCTCAGCGTTTCTCCTTGCCCTCTCATTGTCCAATCAAGTTCTTGCTTTCCTTTTAATTGTGTCATACATTTCTGTTTGCAGTTCTTCTTTTGAGTTGTGCTAGGGAGACTATATGATATTTGCACATGTGGGTCTGGTTTATTTTGCTTATAAGTATGTCTTCAAATGGCATCCACTTAAATATGAAGGCTTTGAGTTTATCATTCTTTACAGCTGAGTGATACTCCATTGTATAAAAATACCACATCTTTTTCAACCATTCCTCATGTTACGGGCATCTTGGTTGTTTCCAAGATTTTGCTGTCACAAATTGTGCTGCTGTAAACATAGGTACACATATATCCCTATGATATGATGTTTTCAGTTCCTTGGGGAAAATTCCCAGTAGGGGTATAGCTGGCTTGAATGGGATTTCCAGTCCTAGTTTCTTAAGGAGTCTCCACACTGATTTCCATACTGGTTGTACCAGTCTACATTCCCACCAGCAGTGAAGAAGGGTTCCCTTTTTCTCTTCAACATTTGTTGGTGGTTGATTTGTTTATGATAGCCATTCATTCTGGAGTGAGATGGTATCTCAGTGCTGTTTTAATTTGCATTTCACAGATGTCTAGTGATGTGGAGTATTTTTTCATATATTTATTTGCTTCTTTAATTTCATCCTCAAAGAAGTGTGTGTTCATCTCAGATGCCCATTTCTGGATTGGGTCTTTAAATTTAGGGGCGCTGATTCTTTTAGTTCTTTATAAATTCTAGAGAGCAGACCCTTGTCTGAGTGCTTATGACCTAGGATTTTTTCAAAATTTGTGGATTGTCTTTTCACTTCGTTGGTAGGTGGTCCCAGTTGTTAATTCTTTCAAGTGTTTCCCATGCGGATAGGTTTGTTCATGAACTCTTTGCCTATGCCTATGTCTTCAAGAGTTTTTCCTACTTTCTATTTCGGGAGATTGAGTGTCTCTGTTTTAATGTTAAGATCTTTCATCCATTTTGACTTTAGCTTAGTGCATTGTGATAGACCTGGGTTAAGTTTTAGTTTTCAACATGTGGAGAGCCACTTTTTCCAGCACCATTTGTTAAAGAGGCTATCTTTCTTCCAGTAAACGTGTTTGGCCCCTTTGTCAAAGATCAAGTGGTTTAATGTGTTTATAGAGGCCTCTGCATCTTATAGACTCTTCCATTGGTCCTCCACTCTATTTTGTTGCCAATACCATGCTGATTTTATCACAGTAGCTTTGTAGTGTAATTTCAAGTCAGGAATTTAATGCCTTGTGTTTGTTGGTCAGGATTGCCTTTGCCATTCTAGGTCTTTTCTGGTTCCAAATAAATTGTAAGAATGATTTCTCTAGGTGTAGGAGGTATTTTGTTGGTAGTTTGATAGGGATTGCATTGAATCTGTACAACAGTTTTGGGAGTATGGCCATCTTCACGATGTTGGTTCTTCCTATGCAGGAGCAGGAAATATCTTTCCATTTTCTGAAATCCTCTACGATCTCTTTTTTCAGAGTACTATAATTTTCCATGAAAAGATCTTTAACTTCTTTAGTTAGATGAATCCCAAGATATTTCATTTTCTGCAGTGCTATTTTAAAAGTCATTGTTTCTATAGTTTCCCTCTCAGTGTGTTTGTTATCTGTGTAGAGAAATACTATTGACTTTTGAGTATTGACTTTATATCCTGCTATGCTACTGAATTTGTGTATCAATTCTAGTAGCTTCTTGATGGAATTGTTTGGGTCTTCCAAGTAAAGTATCATGTCATCTGCAAATAGTGATAAATTTAACTTCTTTACCTATTCTTATTCCTTTTATTTCTCCCTCTTGTCTTATGGCTGTAGCTAATGATTCCAAAACTATATTGAATAGGAGGGGTGATAGAGGATATCTTGTCTGGTACCAGATCTAAGAGTAAAAGATTTCAGTTTTTCCCCGTTTAGAATTATATTAGCCGTTGGGTTGTCATAGATGGCTTTTATCAAATTGAAGTAGAGGCCTTCTATTTCAATTTTCTGAAGGATTTTGAACATGAATGAGTGTTGGACTTTGTCAAAAGCCTTTTTTGCGCCAATTGAGAAGATTATGTGGTTTTTAGTTTTTGCTCTATTCATATAGTGTATTACATTTATAGATTTGTGAATATTGAACCATCCTTGTGTCCCTGGGATGAATCCTACCTGGTCATGGTGTCTGATCTTCTTGATGATTTGCTATCAGAGTTTGTGGAGTGTAGGGATTATATCTTCTGTAAATTTCTTGTAGAATTTAACTGTGAATCCATCAGGACCTGGACTTTTTCTTTGTCAGCAAGCTTTTTATTACATTTTGTGTTTTGTTGGCTGTTACTGGTTTATTGAGAGTTGTTCTATTTTCTTGACTCAATTTTGGTAATTTGTACCTTTCTGTCTAGGTCACTCAGATTTTAACCAGTGAGGCAAGCTTGATTTCTCCTTTGTCCTTTTGTCTGATCAGTCCATAAGTTCTACTAGTTTTATCTCCATTTATCCCTCTTGCTGTCCTTCTTTCTCATTTGTTGCCAGGGCCATTGTAGAGTAATCTTCCAGAGTAATCTCTGAAATACATTTGTGCTTCTGTTCAGTGGATGAAATCAAACTTTATACAATATTCTACAAATCTCATTATGATTTGGTATCTCCATTTTTGACTCAGAGCCACTCCCTTTGTCATACTTAAGGTTCTACCCACACTAGTTTGCCTTGGTTCCCTCCATGTACCAGAATAACTCTTATTTATTTATTTATTTATTTATTTATTTTATTTTATTTTTTTTTGTCTTTTTTGAGACAGGGTCTCACTATGCAGTTCAGGCTGGCCTTAAGCTCACTTTGTAGCTCAGGCTGGTCTCGAACTCACAACAATCCTCCTGCCTCAGCCTCCCGAGTGCTGGGATTACAGGCAAAATATTTCTATTTTCTTTTTCTTTTTTTTTTTTTTTTTTGGCAGAACTGGGGATTGAACTCAGGCCCTTGCGCTTGCTGGGGAAGCACCCATTCCACTGAGCCATCTCTCCAACATAACTCTTATTTATGTGCCTCTGCTTTTGTCATTTGTGTTGAACTATGACCTGAAATGACTTCCTGACCCTTTTGTCCCTTGCTGCAGACCTAGCTTAGTGCCACTTCTGTGAATCCTTTCCAGACATTCTTACCTATCTTCCATGTCATCTTTTTACCCTTCCTCTCCTAAACTGAATAAAGTTCCCATTCTGCTTCTGTGATACACTGTGCCTATTTCTGCCACAGATTATGCTTTTTGTTTCATTGTTTAAGTGTCTCTTTAACACTTATCTGTGTGTGTGTGTGTGTGTGTGTGTGTGTGTTTGTGTGTGTGTGTATTGGGACAGGCACTGTGTCATACTAATTTTCCTATAGTGCCTGCCACAATGCTTAGTGTCCACTGAGAATTCAATGTTTGTTTAATGAATGCATAAATGTAAGTTGTGGACATCAGCTAAGAGGTGAGCTTTTGGAAAATGATAAAGTTTTGGGTAGTTATCAAAGAAGGGTCCAGGTAAGGATTAGGAAGCTAAATTATGTACTTTGTTTTATTCTATTCACATATACCTTACATATATCTTTCTCCCTTCTCATTATGAACTGTTCCCTTTCTTTTAAAAGAAATGTGCAGTGGAGGGTTCTGACTGATAATTGTATCACCTTTGATTACAGATCCAATGGATTTGAGCAGAGACGCTTCTCCAGGCTTGCCAGCAAGAAGGCAGTGGAGGAGCTTGCCTACAAGTGGAGTGTTGAGGACATGTAGCTTCTCGGAGGCTGTGCCAGTGGCCGTGGGTTGGGGTAGAGCACAAGAGAGCCAGGCATTTTGCTGTAATGTTTGCCTGTGCTAATAATCAGGTCCACACAGACTAGTCACTTGTGGAATGCCAATTTTGGCCCCTGAGAAGTACTTGAGACCTCATCTGCAGGCTGAGGCACCTGAACATCAGAGGTGTACGCAGCGTTGCAGTTGGCTTCTTCAGGAAGTGTGTTTCTTGTACTCCAAGGCTTGTTTGGCTAGGGTTCTCTTTCTGTTTTTAATAAATTCACATTTATTTTTTTAAAATCATTTCTTAATTGGTGTTGTGCTTGGGGAAGAATTCCAGCTAATATTGAATTTGGGGATTTTGTGGCCAGTGAATGATTAGATTTTTTCATTAATCTAGTTGGTCATGAGTAACAGCTTTCTCAGTGATCTTTCTATTGAGAAAATAAGAATTAGTACCAAATGAGATTCAGGAGAATTGGAGAGATAGTATGTGATAAAGATGTCACAAACTAGTGTCACAAACTTAGTTTTACAAACGTACCATAATTGTATATTTTAAAAGAAGAGTGGGATAAAGAGTATACTATTTTATAAGTTTCTGTATATATAAAATTACAAAGCTTTTTTTAAAATGGCCTCAAGGAAGATCCTGGAGAATTAAAAAAAATTTTTTTTTAAAGTTTAAGGCCAGCTGGGGCTGGAAAATGAGCTCAAAGCCAGCCTTAAGCTGCACAGCAAGACCCTGTCTCAAAAAGGTTTAAGAAAATAAAGTCTGTGAGCTATTTTGCAGCCCAGCTTCTTCCCTTGGGCAGAAGGAGGAGTGAGTGTATCCACCTCCTAGCTCATTGTCATGTCCCTCAGCAGAGCAAAGTTTTGATTTCATATAGGACTCAAGTTTTGACTGTTTTTTTTTTTTTTGGCAGAACCGGAGAACTCAGGCCCTTTAGCTTACCAGGGAAGTGCTTATTCTACTGAGCTATCTCCCCGGCCCCTTGACTTCATTTTTGTGGGTCCTATGCTATTTCTCAGGAACAGCTTGCTTTAGGCCTAGGTACTTTAGAAATCTTTTTTTGGGGGGGTGGGGAGGTGGCTCAGTGGAATAAGCGCTTGCCTGGCAAGCGCAATGGCCTGATTTCAGTCCCTGGTTCCTCAAAAAAAAAAAAGAAATTTTTTTTTTTTTTTTCTTTACAAAGGACTTTTTAAAAAAATCTTTTTGAGACAGGGTCTTGCTGTACAGTTCAGGCTGGCTCTGAGTTCACTTTGTAACTCAGGCTGGCCTTAAAAGTTTAAAAACAATTTTTTAATCATTGATTCATTCATGTATGTATGCACGTATTTGTATATATGTATGTATGTATGTATGTATTTGGTATAGGGTCTTGTTTTGCAGCTTGGACTCATAGTGATCCTCCTGTCTCAACATCCACAGCTGGGATTATAGGCGATCTCCAGCATGCTGATGTGGGTGGCTGGTATGGCATGGGGCCAGCACAGTATGTGGTACTAGGGATGGAACCCAGGTCCTTGCAGTTGCCAGGTACGTGTGTAGACCACGAGCTATCTCTAGTTATCTGGCCTTAAACTTGCAAGGATCCTCCTGCTTCAGCCGTCTAAATACAAAGGACTGTTTTATGTATTTTTCCAGCAAAGACAGGTGTAAGGAAGGTCGATGGATTCTATTCCAGGTGAACTCTGGGTTTAGTAGACCTTAGCAAAGATGTATAAACTGTCTTTCTCCAGCTTCTTTCCATTTCAGTGTGGAGCGCAGTACTGTAGGGCAGAGACCTCCAGACCTATGTAGTTGGTAGGTGTCATTTCTCAGGCTTGCTACTAGAGGGCAGTGTGACATGCTGTTCCGCTAACCAAAACTAAGGAGAGCAGGACCTGGCTCTACATTCATACTTCAGAATGGTAGTGTTGGACTCCCTTAAGGGCATTGGCAACATTCAGTTGCATTTCTCTTTTTGTCCTCACCTCAGATCCATAAACAGTCTTAGCACTGAAGTATGGCAAAGATTTTCAAGAGAGATAACCATCATTTAGATTTTGATCAGAATTACTCTTTGGAGAGCTTTGGCAATCTTTGTGTACGTGAATAATTTTTCTTTTCATCTTTTGATCACATTCAGACCTTTAAGCTGGCCTCATAGCTCAGTGAACTAAAGTGCCTGCTTAGGCAAAGTGCAACAGCTAGGGTTCGATCCTCTGTGTGCTGTGCAGACCCCGCCCCTGGGGCATACTGAGATGATGGTTGAGACTAGGTGTGGTGGCATGTGCTTGTAATCCTAGCACTTGGGAGGCTAAAAGCAGAAGAACCACTATGAGTCTGATCTATGTGGTGAGACCTTGTAGACCCTGTCTTAAATATAGGGAAAAACAAAAGACCATCTTGGCTTTTTTTTTTTTTTTTTTTTTTGTGGCTAGCTCAGCCCACCCTGGGGCACGGGACTGGCACACATGTGGTGCCAGGGATCAAACCCCCAAGGTTCCTGTGCACTTGCCTAAACTTGCCTAAGCAGGTGTGTTAGACTGCTGAGCTATCCCACTGACCCATTGGCTCCCTTTCTGGTGCCTCCTCTACTCTCAGGCTTAAGGAGAAAACAATACTGGAAGTCCCTGAACTGTATGTGTGAAAAAGGTAAACCTTATGGTATATAGATTATATTTCAATTAAAAATTTGACACCCCCCCCAAAAAAAAAACCTGACTCACACAGAATATAATTGTTGGTGATGGCTGACAAGGCCTTCTTGCTGTGGGATAGGCTTATTGGTTTACTGGTTAGAGGGGCTTACTCTGTCATCCTCTTCCCTAGGGTTTCTTGGGGCACAGTGTCCTCTAGGACACACAGTGTGTCATTCCTCCTACAGAGGTTGCCCACCCTGCGCAGTTAGTGTCTGCAGGATCAGAGTCAGGGTGTGGCTGGGCAGCCGTTGAGAAGGCTGAGCTAGGCTGAGCTAGCTGCCTTAGGCTTCAGTTTTGCATTCTTTTTTTTTTTTTTGGTGGAACCAGGGATTGAACTCAGGAACTTTGCACTTGCCAGAGAAGCGCTTATTCCAGTGAGCCATCTCACCAGCCCTTAGGCTTCAGTTTTAAGTGAGTTGGTTAGGAGATGTGTTCTTATGTTGTGTGTTTTTACAAAAGTTCTTTGGGCAGGCTTTTTCTCTTGATGAGGCCCACATTCTGGAGCTGGCCTGTGAAATTAAGTAGAGAGATTATGGGACTGCACTAGAACAAGCCACATCTCTCTTATAACATGGCTTTCTTTGTCACACACACACATAGTTACCAAGCCTAGGAGTGACTCTTTCTCCCTTTTGTACCTGAATGGTTTCCTGCGCTGTTGAGAAGTGGCTTGTGTCAAGCCTAATGTCATTGACCTTGGATTTCCACAGCTTCACCTTTTCAGAAAACAAGGGCATGTAGGTAGTCCTGGTGGTCTGATCCTCCAGTGGTGCCTGTGAACTCACCTTGCTTGGAGGTGACAGACATCCAACAGCTGATAAAGGAGTAAGTTACCCATCTTTGCATATGGTATTCAGTTGAGAAATTATGAGGAGTGTCACTCTTCTGTCCCCAGTAAGACTACAATCTCTAGTTAGCAGGGCCCATTCTTTTGACAGAAGAAATATTTGTGTGGAGAGAGTAACTTGCTCAAATTATGCTGAGGTGAGAAAGAACAGGGATTCAGACATCCTTCTCCTGGAGTACTCCCTGGCCCATCCTCACCCTAGTGGCAGGGGGTAGATATGAGGAGGCAGTTTTTTTTTTTTGTTTTTTTTTTTTGTGGGACCAGGGATTGAACTCTAGACCCTGTACTAGGGCATGGAGATTTCATCTGTAACTCTGAATTAGGATTGCTGATTCTGAAACACTTGTGGAGCACATATTTATGTCTCTGGGTTTGAGCTGGGCATTCTAACTACATAGAAATGAATTAGAGCATGTAGGTCACTCTGACCCAAGCAGCTGAGTGGGAGGCCCGAGTCTCTAAGCTTTCATGGCCATGGGTATGCTTGGTCACTCCACCTCCTCATTTACAGTTGGGGTTATATTTTCAATGGATGCATAGAGGAAGCATCTGATCCCCAGTTATAAACAGTGTACAGTTTTTGCTCAAATCTTAGATGAGATGAAAAGTGAAGCTGATCTGGGGAAAATCCTGAGATTCTAAAATACTTCTAATTTGTAGTTGTGCTTCTAGAACTATGGCTTGGAAAATGGATGGGTGGCCAAGTTCTGAAGCGATGATTACCTTCATCTTGAGACATCAGACTCTCCTCCTGCTACCCCCCACAGAAGCCCTGTGGCTTGCTGACAGATCTGGTTACCCATGTGATCCCTTGGCTGCCCTTATCTGAGCCGGGGTGAGGACTTGACTCCATGCTGGGTTTAGAAGTTGCTCAGATACTGGCTGACATATGCCACACGGCCCAGGGGCACTGTTGGTGCTACTTCCTGCCCTGCATGTGACCTGGAAGTATCAACTGAGCAAGAACCAGACTTTGGAAGGAAGGCTGATGAGCAGTGTTCATGATATGTCCATCGAAGGGGAAAGAAAAGGAAGGATGCAGAGGGCCTATCAGGAAGAACCTGAGCTGTACAAGCTTTGGCTCCTGCTTGTACGGCTCAGTGCAAGGAAGCTTTTCCTGTTGTTGGACTTTTTCTCCTCTTTCTGCCTATAGTAGACCCAGAGTATATCAGCATTTTTTCTTATGCTACACCACTCTTCCTGAGGTCTCAGATCACAGGTTCTTTAGTATAGAATCTCTCAGTGGCTTTTCTGCCCAGGGACCACCTGAATTTGGAAGCCAAATGGCCAATGGCCCAGCAAGCTTGCACCATGGGTCTGTCTGGGACTCAGGACTAGCCCTGAGTAGCTGAAGTGAGTGAGCTGGGAACAAAGCTTCAGATTTTGCTTTAGGCAGAATGGTTGGTATTCCTCTGTCCCTCGTTATTATACCCTGCTGGGTCACCTGAATAGAAGGGCTTCTTCCTATAGTACGTCACAGGCTCTGCCTTCCAGGGCTGGGAACTCTGCCAGTTGTATCACAGGGGGGCCACTGAGGCTTGAAATGCTGGCTGGAGCACCTGGGGGTTGCATCTGCAGAGGCACCCTAACAGGGGCTCCAGGTGGTGTCTCACATCTCCTGGGGCTATCTCTTCCTGGGTTTTCTTCTGTAAAGCAGCCCCTGCTGGTACTTCTGCTAGTGGGAAATTCATTTGTTTAGGGGGCTATGTAGGGGAACAATTTGTAGTTCCCTTATTTGTAAAATCAGAATAATACATCCTTTTCTGGAGATGTTACTGAGAAGATCTGAAATGGATCTAGCATGAGGACTGGTATGTAGTTGGGGCTTAAAAAAACACTCTCCTAAAATAGGATATTTTGAGATTCTTGTACCAGGGGTGTCCCACCCCCTTACCTTGACTCCAGAGTCACTATTGTCTCATGCTGTGGAGAGCCTGAGGCTTGTGTTGGGTGAGATTGAGGGCTATAGTATTTGAAGATGAGTAGATTTGGTACAGTCTTCTGTCCCCAGGAGAGGGGCTGTCTAGAGCAGGGTAAGCGTATGCTTGCCTGCACCAGTGACTCTTACCCACTTGCTTCATGGCAACCTTCCCTACCGGTGAATCCCCTAGCCCCAAGGGGAAGGGGGGCAAGCCTTGGTTTGAGGCCAGGTTAGTAATAATGGTACTGGGATTGGGATGGAGGATGCTATATGGCATTTCAAAAGCAGCTAATGAGTCCTTGAGTCTTGCACTTGAGCACTTGCTTTGGATTAGTACTTGAGTCTTGTTTGGGCAGGTTCCTATGCCTTTGGAGTAATGCAGGTTGGGATAGGGCAATGGGGCTGGGGTCAGGGAGGCTTATGAAGGCAGCCAGAGGTGATTCATGGGTAGCTAAGTGTAGCTCCAGTCAGGAGGGCATCTCCCCTCCTCCCAGGCAGGTATACACCTTGGAGCATGGGAAAGGAGAGTCTCCGGAACACACAGCCGAGAGCCACGTCAGGAGTTTTCTTTCTCCCTACTTCCAAAGTTTTAAGGCTGCACATCCAGGACTTTGCCCAGGAGTAGCAGTCTTTTTCTAAGCACTCTTCTGGACATGATGTGCAAGTGCTCTCCATTGCATCAGACTCACCACAACCCAATACATCTGCTGCTCGTATTGGCATTTTGCAGTGAGGAGCCTGAGGTTAAAGACCATGGATTAGAAAAGCCTGTGCTTTTTCTCTAAATGAATACAGGGATCCAGGGTGGCTATTCTACCCAGGGTAGGAGGAGACCAGAGTGACTGCAGGGTCCTCAGGATACCCTGCCCAAGCTCCTGAGAGGACGTTTCATTGGCTGCACTAATTGATGGTCATGTCCACAATGCCCGCTGAAGGCTTCATCAGTATGCAGAGCTCTCCTGACAGGTAGATGTTTAGCCTCCTCATTTGGGTCCAGGGGTAGGGAGTCCAGCTTTTTGTGGGAGAGGAGTGGGGGAGGTGTGATTTTCCTGGTACTGGGGAGGAAGCTGGGAGCAGGAGCATCCTCCAGGGCGATGGGGCAGCAGCTTCAGCAGAGGCCTTGTCCACAGTGTATGCTAATTTTCCTTCACCTTATCTCAAGCCCCTTGCACCCTAGCTAACTGACTTCTTTGTACCCTCCAAGCTTCATATTTGGCCAGGTGGAACACTACTTTTTCAAGTCTCTGGACTTACATTTTTGTATTACTGGGAATTGTATAGAGGGCTTTGTACCTCTTTAGGCAAGTGCTGTCTCTTGGAGTTACATCCTCAGTCCTTTTTAAAATTTTATTTTGAGAAATGGCCTCACTCAGTTGTCTGGGTTGGCCTCAAACTTGGTGGTTTTTCTGTTTCAACTACCCAAGTAGGCAGGATTACGGGGATGTGCCACCACACCCAGCAAGGCCTCTGCTTCTGCTCTATTCCTCTTTTTTGGTAGCAGAAATTTCCTCGTTCTCCGGGTCCAGCTCAAATATTTTCTAAGTTTCTAAATATAACTAAGTTTCCTATGGTCCCTCACTACTGGCAGAATTAATGCTTCCTCTTTGGCCACTCACATAATACTGGTATACCCTACCCTGTTATAGAGCTCCCTATGGTACAGGGAATTGTGATGTTTCCCACCTTGCCAGACTTAGAGCTTATTAAAGACGGAGGTCAGTTCCCAATGTCCATCACAAAGCTTGCCCTACCCAAGACACTCAGTAAATATTTGTTCAGTTCAGGTAAACACTAGGCTAAGGAGTCACTTCAGGTAAGAATTAGGGAAGTGAAGGCTTCCAGGTCACAGTAGCACCTATTGTATGTATCCATTGCAAATGTAAGTAGGAGGATCTTTGAAATCTTCCTGAAGACTTGGGGGTCCTTACTTTGCCTTTTCACAGTCATCTTCAGTCTGGCCTTATTTTTGGGGAGAGTCTTGGCATGACCCCAAAGAGACAATATAAGAGGTTGCCTGGAACTAAGCCCCCAAAGCCAGTAGACCAGGTGACCGCTGCTTGAGTGCAGTGTGGCCTCGGCTTTGCCGGGCTGGTCAGTGCTTTGCTGGAAAGGCAGGAGAGGGGAGGGCAGTCCAGAAGTACCTGCCTATACCAGCTGGCTTCTCTCTTCACTGTGGCACAGGACTGCAGAGTGGGGGCAGCAGCTGCTGTGCCAGACCTATAAGTGCCACAGCCAATGACTCCTGAAGTTAGAGGTTTTTCTAACTCGGGTGAGGGGATCATCTGGAGAAAACGATATGAGAGCAGGAAAAAGGGAATGGGGCTTTATAGAAGACCTGAAACCACCTTGTGGGTTCAATGCCACAGCAGCGGCAGGCTGCCTGCTACACAGGGATGGGCGCACAGTGTGGTGTTGCCATCTGCTGGATGCCTGGAGGGATCACGCTTTACTCGGCTAGCGGTCCCTCCCTGGCCCTCTCCCTGCGCTTTCATCTTTTTGTTCTTGTTCCTTCTATCAAGTATTTTCCCTAACATCTGCTTTCCTCGTTCCTCAGGTGGGATAGACAAGATGCCTTTGCCCTGGCCAGGAAAGGGGAGTTTGGATTCTCTTCTGTGGTGCTGGCTAACAGGAGAACTTCACCTTGAGGAGAGGGGTGTTCACATCCACGCTTAGCTTTTCCACCTTCTCCCAAGCTCTCTGGGACTCTAAACTTGGCTGTGATGGAGGCTATTTAACTTTCCATTCACTGGGATGTGTGTGTGTGTGTGTGTGTGTGTGTGTGTGTGTGTGTGTGTGTGTGATGAATAATTATGACAGGTCAACAGGGATAAATGAGCATCATCTCAGGTCAGCTAGAACTCATGGTAAATATAGATTGGGGGCTCTCCAGCCTTTTGTTCATCCCTAGGTCAGGTGTAGAAGGAGAAGGTAGCCAGCAGAGGCTGCTGCAATGTTGAGAATGTGTCTTGTTACCTAAGGGGTTCCCTTTGCCATTGGGGGCCGTGGGAGGAAGAGGGCTGTGGTGGCTGACGTTGGTTGTAGCAGAGGACTGGGCTCCCCAGTGGGATGATGTATCAGAGGGTATAGTCTTGGCTTCCCAGGCTTGGTTTGTGGTGGGGTGAGAAGGCTGTGTGCTTCCTGTAGTGAGCTGAGGACACTGCCCATAACTCGAAGGCATGGATTCTCAGAAATTCCATTGGACTATGACTTTCTAAACTTTGACAGTTTTTGTGCCTGCCTCTTCAGGCAAAGGGTAGGCAATGGGTCCCTTTAACTCCTAGATTTGAGGGACATGCCTTCCAGCTCATTAGCTCTTAGATACATTGTCAGCAGGCCTCATACCCTGAGTGAGAGGGGATCTGAGCAATGCCAATACCTTTTCTGCCTGGCTTGCTGATTAACTTGCAGGTGGCAAGTTGAGGCCAGCCTTGGGTCCTGTGAAGGAGTTGGTCTCCTGGAAGCCATCAGCCCTCCTTCCTGCCTCCAAATTCTAATGCTGCTGTAAGACCCCCTTTCTTACTGACATCTAGGGGTTTTTCCTTCCCTTGGCCTCTAAGTACAGAGTTGGGAGGCCTTGGTCCTTAGGGGAGAAAAGGATTTCTGCACCGAGTTGGGGTCCTCTGCCCTGATTAGAGGAAAGCCTTAGTGACTGAATTGGAATTTGGACCCTGCCCCCTTAACTGTTGTGGTCTGACCCTAGGTTATCTGTCCAGCACTCATCTCTTGCTTCTGTCTTCTGGAGGGAGAGGCCAGTCTTGCGTTTTGTAGGCCTTGTGCTGGGGACTATACCATGGTAACAGGAAGATATTTCAGGCAGGCTTCAGAGAGAGCCATCCTGCCTAAGCAGAGAATTGTGGAGCAGCACAGGGTATCCAAGTAGCCACAGGGATTGCCATGGCAACATGTGAGACAATACAGCTGTAGCAGCAGGGAGGCTGGAACAGGCCCTTCTCCAGGCTGCAGCAGAATTCCTGGGGTAGTGAGAAAGAAGAGGGGCTTTAGAGTACTAAAAAGATTCGTAGACTCATGCTTGCCCCAGCACGGGGCAGTGTGTCCCTTTTTTTTTGCTTCTTTCTCAGTGGGAAACATGCTGCTGTTTCCAGTCTGTGAGGCATCCAGCCTGAACAAAGCCTCTGTGTGTGTGTGTGTGTGTGTGTGTGTGTGTGTGTGAGAGAGAGAGAGAGAGAGAGAGAGAGAGAGAGAGAGAGAGAGAGATATCACACCCAGCTGCAGAGATTAGTGTCCTCACACACTGAGTCACAGTGGATTTTGGACTGCTTCAGCCTGTTGGTACCTGGGAGATGTAAAGCCAGCAGAGTTAGCCTAGGTTAGTGACCAGGGATCAGCTGTGGGCCTATAATGTGCTTTCCAACTCTCTCTTGCAAGAGGCAGCCTATTTGGAAAAAGCCAGTACATGAGAGCACTTTTCTTGCTCCTGATGCCATGAAGCCAGTGTGGCCCCTTGCTCCCCCTTTGCCCACTCCTCCCTCACTTTTTGCCTGCCTCATCTCAGTTACCCAGGTTGTGTTAGCTGTGAGGTGCTGGGCTGGGGTGAGGGGAGCTTGCCTGTTACACACAAGCCCTCTTCCGGGCACAGCTCTCAGCGCACAGAGTGGGCCAAGTCCAGTGCCTGCCAACCTCCTCCCCCCTCTCCCTCTGGCTGCCAAATCTGACTTTGATTAGCATGTGGAGGGGAAGAAAGCAGGAAAATAGAATATTAAAATCTTAATTCAATTTAAAACACTGTCATTCACAGGCATGCCAAACAGCGAGATGACTAATTATTATGCAAATGAGGCAGATAGAAAAGTGATTAATAATTGCACAAATTAAAAATTATTGTAAACATCCTGTGACGAGTGATAAGTCCGATGGAGAGGCGAGGGCTGTGGGCCGGGGAGGCCGTGGCAGAGCTGGCTCCTGCATCCTTATTTCCTCATTAGGGGGATTTAATTAGCACCCCATGATGGGGCTCATGCTGCCAGGGGTGGAGGAGAGGGTGGCTGGTGCCTGAGCTGCCTGTGCTGGGTCCTCAGTCCCTCTCTGGCTCTTTGGTGCCTTGTGGCTGGGCTGGAGTTGGCTGGGCAGGAGAAGCCCCATGAGAGGAAGGCTTTCACTATGAAGGACAGGTGGCAGCATCCCACTGCTTTCCACTGGCCTTTCACCAGCTGCTACCTGTCAGTGAAGTCCTCAGGTCTTTTCTAGGAATGATGGCAAGGAGGCTCCCTGAGTTACCCTGGTTCTGGTGAAGGGACACAAGGGAGCATGCATAGTGCTGCAAGTTCACAGTGAGGATGCCCAGGCCTGCTATGTTGCTTTGGGCCTTCTGGTCACCCCAGGCATTAGTTTCCTGGGGACACTGCATAACTAAGTCAGTGTTCTGAGCCTCCTGGTCACTTTCAAGTTTCCCATAATGAGGCAGGTGTAGGAATAGCTTCAGCTTGGGTTGGCTTGGTGGCTACAAGGCTGTGGTGCAGTGGGAACACTGGCATGCTCCAGGGTATGCAGCCCTGCTGGGTCTCACTGGGGGTAGAAGAGGAGCAGCTGACATACTCTTCTTGATAAGACATAACTCCCACCCATAGCTAGGCTATGGTACCTGGCAGCCCATGGCCAGTCCTGCCAGGTATCAGAGCCCTGACTGAGCTCCTGGAGGGACAGTATACCCCCCTTCAGAGGCAGTGTGTCCTGCGACCTGCTCTTCCATCTGGGGCTGCCTCCTAAGGGCACATTCAGTTATAAGGGAGAATCCACTGATAAGATAGCACACCAAGGGCCCCAGTTGCTAGATTACACCCTCAATTCCCGGAGTATCCTAGGAGCATCCCAGGTTCTGCTCAGGAGAGCTGGGTAAAGAAGGAGAGCCTTTTCTGTGGCAGAGGCAGCCAGGACCTTGCTGAGCCATAGGAAAGGGGCAGGGAGAGGGGCCCAGGGAGAGTGGCTCAGGCTGGGTGAGGCAGCCCAGCCCCAAGGCCTGAAGCAGCTGGGTGCTGCCCCCTTGGAGTTCCCAGTCCACCCTCAGGGTATCTCCTTGCTAGCACCCACAGCCTGTGGCTTACATCGGATACCCAGCGATGCCTTTGTTGGGGCTATAGCCCTGGCAGGGGCAGGAGGAGGGGAGAAAGGGGAATGATCTTTGGCTTTAGTGCACCTCTGGTAGCACCAAATTTGGAATTAAAAAAAAATCAAAACATTGCTGGTATCTATCTACTATCCTTAATTGTAGAATAACAGGACAGTCGAGATAAAAATCACTAGAAATGATGGTGTGAGGTCTTAGATTTGTGCCTCCACCATGCACACTCCCAATGCAAAATAAATCTCAACATTTTTATGGCTGCTGCTGGGCCTATCTGGAGCTTCTGTTGGGGGTAGGGGGCAGCTGGCTCTCCTTGGATCTGGGTCCAGCTCCTGAATCTTCCAGGAGTAAGTGAGTGAGTGTGTGTGTGTGTGTAGGGGGGAGATGAGATGGTGGTCCAGGCAGGCCCTGTGTGGGAGAAAGCATTTATTTTCACTGTGTTTATGAGCCTCATTTCTTGTTCTTTTCAATTACAATAATACCTCAGGTAATTAACTGCTAATAACCTTGTTAATTTAGAATGGATCCTCTCCCTTCTGGCCATCTCAGGGAAGACAGGAGCCACAAGGGTCACCGGGTATGGAAGAAGGAAGAGAACAGCTGGAAGGGAGGGGTCCTGCTGTGGCAGGGGTCCTGGGAGCTGTGGAGCTTTGGTGCCTCCTGGTTGCTGGCCAGAGGGCAGGTCTGGGGAGAATCTGTCTGAGCTCAGGATCAGGGGTTGGGGGACCCTTGAGTAGGAAGTCTGGGAGCACTGGGATTCCTTCAGCCACTTCCCCTTCTGGATAGTGTGCCCATCAGCTCAGAAGAGGATCATGGGGCTCACCCCATCATTCTTAGCCTTTGAGGTGCTCTTTGTTCAGCTGCTCACTGCAAAGCATCACCCCAGGGAGAACTGGAACTTGTCTTTGGGTTCATGATCTTGCAAACCCAGCCCATTGAGGGTCATTTCTCCTACTCCTCAACTTCTATCACAGGGATTTGATATGTATTCAGGAAGAGAATATATTTCTTATTCTAAATGGTCGAGACATTTATCAAGAGTCTGGCATTTGGATGAGGTATCTGTGATCATTCCCAGTTCAAAAGATTTATTCACATATTCATTGGACAAACTTTAAAGTCTAGCCAGGTCTTAATGATACAGAGATGAAGAAAGATATAGTAGCTGCCCTCAAGGAGTGCATTTTTATTGCGGGAGTCTGACAAGTAAACAAATAATGACAACACAGGTGATGCAGGGAACGGGAAGAAAATATTTAAGCTTGTGGGGGAGAGGCAAGATGTAAGAGGGGAAGGCTTAACAGCAGAGGGCGTATTTACACTGGGGACTGAAAGAAGAGCATGTAGGAGAGGTAAGACTACATGAGAAGGCCATCCCACTGGCAGCAGTGTGAGAAGCCATGGCCATTATGGGAGCAGAAGGTGACACGGATGGAGCACAGGGTGAAGGGAGGGAAAAACAGCTGGATCATGAAGAGTTTGAAGGATTTCTTCTGAGAGGTTAACTTAGGACAAGTGGGGGGAGCACACCCATTCCTGGTCCCCACAGGGGCTCCAGCCTGTGTCCTCAGGTCCTAGACGGCCTGGCAAGGAGCGCCCCCTCTTCCTGCCTCCCCCTTTCTATTTGAGAGAAGAATAGCATGGGTGCTAGAGCTGGAGATTAAGGAATAAACAGGTTCTGTGGTTTGTTTTTCCAAACAGATTCTCTCTGTTCCCCAGTGCTTTGAGCCCATTTTGGAGGCAAAGCCTCTGAGTTTCGAGACTGTACAGAACATCTGTCCCCTCCCTAGGGAAGCCACTGCTGGCATGCTGGGAATCTGTTCCCAGGGATCCCTGGTTCTGTGCTTTGGGTAACAACATCCACCTTCTTCCCCAAGCCTCTGCTCTTGGGGACATCCCAGAAGGAGGTGGCTGGTGCACTTCTTAGGGGGCTGACAGCTGTGGCCACACCATCCTTGCTGGGAGGAATAAGAAGACCTTCAAGAAGCCCCAGTCTAAAATTTGGGGGCTAAGCCATCCTAGGCCACCTCTTCTCCTGACAGGTCTTGTCACCACCTGCAGAGGGCAGAACTATTAGCTTCTGACTTGAGTCTCAAGAGCATGTACCTCCATTCTCTATTCCCTTCCTGCTGTTTCAGTTTTTTTTTAAAGACAAACAGCCGCAAAGCTCCATCTCTTAATGAAACTGTTTGATGTTAATTAATTATGCAGCTGCCTCATTTGCATGCACAGGCTGTGGCTTCCCAGCTTCTCTCCCACCCTTCTCTGCCAGGAACCTGTACATGCCTCAGGCAAAACTGAGACTGGATAAAGCTAGTGTCTACCTACCTACTCCCAGGCAACGCTTCCCACTATCTGTAGAATAGGCACAGAGGTTGGCCTCAGAGGGTGGCCTGTGGGGTCACACTTGGAACCACAACACTGGAGGCAGGTACAGCAATGAATGCTTAAACCAACCTAAGAAGCCAGGGCACTTGAGTTTCATTTAGCTCCTCTCCTTCGTTTCCCAACTGTTTGAACTTAGACATTAACCTTTCTGGCACCAGTTACCTTTTCTAGAGTGGAGCAAGTCTAATAGCACTGCAGGGGGCTGTATTTTGCTCATATGTGCCATAGTGAGTACCTGGAAGGGGCTAAAGCAATAGATTTTTGAGTCACTGGCTGAATCAAATGGTCTCTTTGGCTCTCGGAACTCCAGGAGCCTAGGGAGCTCCACTTTTACCAGGATTCCCAGTTCTACCTGTGGTGACCACAGGCTTTCTGACCCCAAACTGGCCATGGCATTGACACGGCATTGTCTATGTGTAGAATCCAATTGTCTTCTACTATACCTGTAAGGGCTGCCTAAGCCACAGTCCAGAGGCTCTGTTTTGGAGGAGGCTGGTGGGAAGGATAGTGGCTGCCCCTGCTCTAATAGTAAGCCCTGGATGGAACTAGGAGGCAATGAGGCCATGCCTTATGCTGAAGAGGAAGGGAGTGAAATCTGGTGGTGAGATGATTTAAATGGTAAAGCCCTTGAAATCCACATATATGGCAACCAAACAGGGGGAATCAAAATTCACACTGAGTTACAGTAGACTGAACCTGTCAATGGCAGGGTGGAAGGGAGGATGGAACCTCCAGGCATTGAATTTCAAGCTTTCTGAGCCCAGGGTCCCCTCTAGCTATGGTTCCTTTTTCTAGGAAATGCACAAGCTTCCCAAAATCCAAAAGCATACTGGGGGCACATAGGGCTGCTAGGCTGGAAGTAAAAGGCCCTGCTTGGTCTGGGCATAGAAATCTGAGGTTTTAGGAAACTAAAGGGAAAGAGGGACAATGAGTACAGCAGGAACCCAAGAGCCTGGCCTGGGGCCATTTGAGAAGCCTGAGAGAAGCCTGAGAGAAGTCTCTGGGAAGTGACAGGACTTGCTGCAGAGTGAATTGAGAACAGGCCTCCTTTCAGAGCTGGGCACAGTGCAGCAGCAGAATGAGGTGCCCAGGCAGAGCCCTGGCCCTAGGAAGGTGGGCGTGGTGGGAGAAGAGGGAGGGTGCAGCAGGGAAACTTCCCATGGGGGTAAGAAGGCACAGAGCTCAGCCTGGGCTGCTGTGTTTATTATTTTTTATTATTTTTTATTATTTTTGTCTTTTTGAGACAGGGTCTCACTATGCAGTTCAGGCTGACCTTAAGCTCACTTTGTAGCTCAGGCTGGTCTCGAACTCACAACAATCCTCCAGTCTCAGCCTCCCAAGTGCTGGGATTACAGGCCTGCGCCGCCACGCCCGGCTAGGGCTGCTGTGTTTATGCTGGGGACTTCAAGTTCCAGGGCAATGAAGATGGCAGGGAGTCTAGGTAGACCTAGCATGAAGCTGGGGCCTTTCCCATTGTCCCTTGTGATTGAATCCTTTGAGGAACATGTGTAATTGGGATCGTTCACCCATGGGGTGATAGGAGGCTGAGATAGGAGGGCCAGAAGCTGGGCTGTCTGACGTGGAGAGGAGGAAGAGGAGGAGGAGGAAAAGGAGGAAGAGGAAGAGAAGGAGGAGGAGATGGAGGAGGAGGAAGAGGAAGGGAAGAAGGAAGAGGAAGAGAAGGAGGAAAAGGAGGAGGAGGAGGAGGCACCCTCCTGGGAATAAACCAACAGCTAGGGGAAAGTGGAGCTTGTGGGAAGGACTGCCCTGGAATTGTTAACTAGTGACCAAGTCCTGTGATGCCTCCCTACACCGCTGTAGCCATTCTTCTATGGGAGCTCCTGCTCAGATGCTGCTGTCTACCTTTCCTCTTTCTACCCAGTAGTCAGGGTTTTCCAGAATGGTTCTGACCAAACATGGCTGCCTTTCCTCTCTGCCATGGTCACTGGGCTCTGGGGATCCTGCTCTCACTTTGGGAGTTATATAGGAATCAGAGCTTTAGCAGATGGGCTTTTATTCGCTGAACTTGTTCAAGAAATTAAAGGAGAAAGATGGTATTCTGACATGTGCCAGATGTGGGTGTGGTGAGCTGGGACCTGGTCCTGATCTGCTACTAGCTGCCTGATTGCACTTTAGTAAGTCACTTTTGTCTCTAACTCAGTTTCTTCATCTATAAAATGGGATAATCAACCACCTCCCTGTCTTCCTGCCTGTCCTATCCTTCCATCTACCCCCTCCTCACCACCTACCCAGCAACTATGTGTGGAGTGCTGGCTCTGTGCTGGGCACTTTATGTAGCACTGAGAATACACAGATGACAAGAAGGACATGGCCCCTTTCTTTGTGAATCTTAGAGCTGAGCAAGAAAAAAAGACATTAAATGAGACTGCTGCTGCTACCTGTCCGCAGCAGCTGCTCAGAGACTAAACTAATGAGACTCTATGGGAAAAGGGCTTTTACAAGCACTTTCTTGCTAGGATTTTTGTTATTGCGGAGGCTCCACCCAAGCAGGAACCAGAAAGGCCTGAAGCTCCTTGAGCTCCACTGTTTCTAGCTCAGACACCTCCAGTCCCTCTCAGTTACCCATCTCAGCAAATCCCTTCCTTTGCCCCCTGCCTCCAGCTTCCTGCTGTGCCTCCCTGTAGGAGGGAAAGGAAGCCATGAGTCCTGGCAGAGGGCAGGACTGGGAGGGCTGAGCTGATTGCTGCTAATTAGCAACACTGAGCCTTGGCCAAGCTGGAGAGGCAGATAAAGGGGTACAGAAGGGGAGACATAACAGGAATGGTCATGCCAAGAGTGTCATAGGCCCAGGATTCTCCAGGGATGAGTCCCGAGGCCATCCCTCTCCATGCCATGCCTTGGCTCTTCCTACCTAGCAGTCACCTATAAATGCACAGTAGAGAGGGCAGACCTATGGTGGCAGAAAAGGAGGCAGACAGCTCAGAAGGGGGGCTAATCCAATCCAGGCCTTTTCTAGATTCAGGGAGAGTGGCTTTCTACCTGAGTATTCTCGTCTCCAGACTTCTGCTTGGGCTGCTACCTCTGTGGGGAGTGCCCTGTCTTCTCTGTCACAGTTCACATCTGTGCTGTCAGACTTAGCTCTACTAAGTCTATCCTCCCTCCCCCTGTCTAGATGTGACCTCTTTGTCCTCTAAGTGCGCACGGCACTCTCAGGCAACCCACTGATATGATTCCTTCTGCCTGGCCTGGCACCTACCAGTATGTATTTCAAATCCTTCTCTACAGATGGAGACAGTTTATTATAGGGGGAAACTTCTGGACACAACAGGTTCAAAGAACTAAATAATAATAAGGGACAGAAATAACCAAACCAGTACTCTTCCGAGAAGGATGTCCTGGCCATTTCTGACCTGTTGATTTGGAGGCATCACGGAGCTCACACTATGAGGCTGTAATGGTTGAACATTGTGTCTCCTTGGCCGGATGACTCTGGCGCAGTTCCAGCTGGTGGGAGCCCTGCCCTGGAACATAATTGGTTCTGCCCCAGAGTGACTCAGCAAAAAGGGACCATATAAAGGGGACTGAGGAAGTGGTAGATCTCTCTTTCTCCCTCACTTCATTGAAGGAACTTTAGTCTTCGTGTTCAGCTTGGCCTTTCTTTATTGCCTGGTTTGCAATGCAGACTCTGCGGCCTCTGGCTAGGATCACTTGCATAGCACTCTTCAGTCTCCCCTTGTAAACCCATTAGCTGACAAATAAAAACTTGCATGGAGCACAGCAGTGAGCTTCAGACCTTAGGAGTGAATTCTTCAGTCTGGGGTGTGCAGACGCGCTCTGCACAGCTCCCTCATCTGACTCTGTGGCTGACTGTCGAGAGCCTATTTTGTAATTCCTTATACACTGTATATCTTGTGTTAATATCTGTTCTTTATATTATATCTGTTCCTCTAAGTAAACCCTAACTAGTACAGAGGCCAATGAGTCACTTTGCCCCAGAGCCAAGGCTTTGAGAACCGTCTGAATTTGCACCTTGGTTTTAAGTGCAGAATGATCAGTACTGGGTTGAGGGACTCTCAGTCTGTTATAATGCCACAGAGAAGCCCTCTGATGTTGGCTCAACCAGTGAGACTGAGGAGTGTGCACCCCAAGCTGCTCACTGACTGAGGTAGAGTAATGGAGCTTTCCACTGTGAGAATCCAGGAAGAGGCATTTGGACAACATAGACTTTGACTTCTGGTAGCCAGCATTTGACTAGTCATTCCCAAGACTTCAGAATTTTGCTGAGGCAAGGGAAGGGTGCTCTGCATTTTTTTTTTTAATTTTTAATTTTCCAGGTATAGTGGATGTCAGTGGTCTCTCTTTCCCCAGCATCCCTTACCCCTTTTTCTAGTTACATATCTCTACTTCTTTTGGGACTCTGACTATTCCCTTGTTCCCATGGGGAGAAGGACAGAACTGTTACCTTGGCTTCAGAAGTAACACCATGATTTAGGTCTGGCCATGATTTAGTAATAACCTCCCCTACAGCCACTGGCCACAGAACAATGACCCAAGGTGGAACATTTCGAGTATGCCCTAGATTGGGGCTGCAGACATTAGAGGGGATGAACAGTGTTCTTCTCTGGAAAGGCAGGAACATTATCTTTAGCAGGGATAATATAAGCCCAGAGCAGCTTTTGTCTGTGACCCAAGGGCCACTCTGCCCATGACCTCCCCAGAGAGGAGGCTCCAGTTGAGTAAGAGACAACACGGGTGATGTAAAGAGAGGAAAATGAGAGATTTGACAATGCCATTTGACTTTCTGGTTTTACCCCTCTATCTCCTACTTACCTGAACCAACACATCTTCAATTTTGTAATAGCAATTTAAATCCATCCTGCATAATGGAAAGAGACCTGGGTGATTACTATACAAGTTCATATGTATATATACATACCTGACACCCTATAT
This sequence comes from Ctenomys sociabilis, assembly GCA_004027165.1. Classification (NCBI taxonomy): domain Eukaryota; kingdom Metazoa; phylum Chordata; class Mammalia; order Rodentia; family Ctenomyidae; genus Ctenomys; species Ctenomys sociabilis. The sequence goes on along the minus strand of PVKA01006741.1, from coordinate 30,787 downwards.
GTTTATAAAATCACAAACAAAATATGAAGGACGGTTTGAGAGCTAAGAACATGGTTCAAGTTGACTATATTTAGCTTTATGAGATTGCTTTGTGCCCTAGTAGACATTTTTAAAGGTCAGTCCATGATTGCAAACCTTTGGGTAGAAGCCAAGGATTAGTATCTCCTTCTAGAGACAGGTTCTGAGGAGGGAAGAGCTTAAGAGAAAGTTGGGGTGACTTGGACTCTGGAGGCAACCTCAGCTTAATGCATTATGTCACGAGGGCTGTCCCCAGCCTGGTGACTCCAGGGCAGGGGCCATGAAATCTAAGGTTCCCACTCGAGGCCTAGTACCTCTCATTCTTCCAGTGTTTGGCTCTTTTAGCCTGTCAGTTCCCCCAGGAGAATTCTAAATGGGTGCCCTGGAGCACCCCTGAACAACCATGTGTGGCTGGTGGAGTAGTGAGCCCACCCAGCTTGGCCTGGTGTGAGCCATGGGCTTTATCTTGCCACTAATGGTTTTCTAAATTGGTGGCAGTGGAGCAAAAAACCCAATTTGTGCCTGGAGCACGCGTGATTATTATTGTAATAACCTCAGCTAATAAGAATGTGATGTGGGGCTAGGCTGGGAGAGAAAACACATTTCTCATTAGCTTTTGATTAATTACTCTACATAATTTCTTAGTTGTGGTAGCCATGGGCTGGGGGTGGGGTGCTGTAGCTTTACCTCACCTTAACCTCAGTGGTGGAAGGGCAGTTGAGGGACTCATGTTCCACGGTGGCCACTAGAAGAAGTCCTGCCTCCCCTCCCCTTCTTCTCCTCACACCCTTTCCCTATCTTCTCTTACCTCTCCTCTCCAGCCTTCCGTCCTTGCCTTCTTCCTCTCTTCCCAGCACTTCCCCAGCCTCCCTCTGCTGCTCTCTACTTCCCTGGATCTGCCTTGGGAACCATGTCTGGGCTCCCCTCTTCTGCCCCAGGTTCTGTTCCAGCCTGGCTCATAGGTCCCTGATCTGCCTCTTTCAGGGCTGCTGTGTAACTCAGCCCCCTTGCCACCTTAGGACACTCAGAAGGGCCCTGGCTGAGGCCTGTGCTACATTTCCTGGCCCCTGGCAGCTGGGTCTAGGCTGGAAGGGGTCTCTCAGATTCTCAGACTTGGGACCTACTGCTCCATAGGACATGGGGTGGAAACACTTTCCTTTTGTTTGTAACCTACTAGGTTTCTATTGACCCCTTACTTTGTACTCAGAGCTGCTGTGGATTTTGTCCTTAAGCTTGGGAGGGTGCTGAGGAAAGACAGAATCTAACACATGAGCACCAGTGGTGAGGTGATGAGTGCTGGCTGCAGGCTCAGGGCTCCTAGAGACTTCCTGGAGGAGGGAGCAGGCTGGGGGCTTTGGCAGAGCTCAGGTTTGGATTGACAGAGAGGAGGGAAGGGAGAGAGAATTCTAGGCAAGACTGGGGAGTGCACACAGGCCTGGAGGCAGCATGCTGGGGCAACACTGGAGGATGTGAAGGTGGCTTTCAAGTGGTGTATTTTAAGTGGTGGCTTCAGTGGGTGAGGAGCCAGAAAGGAAAGCTGGAGGCCGACCTGCAGTTGTGGTGAGGATTTGAGGCATGGGTGACCTGCAGCTTGGGGACCCTGGTAAGCACTGGGTGCCAGTCGATCTCACAGTAGCAGTTTTCAGAGCAGGTCACAATGGGCTTAGTGATATGGCTTGCAATGAGTCTCTCCCCTTGTGGTTGTTGGAACTTCACTCCTCGGGTGATGAGGACTTCACCCCGATGAATGGGATTAGTGCCCTTACCAGAAAGGCTAGAGAAGGCCTGTTTGCTTTTCTGTCCCTGAGGATACAGGGAAGGTGCACCTGTGAGAGGCAGGACTCTAACCGGTGCACTTTGATTTGGGACTTCCTGGCTTCTAAGACCAAGAAACACATTTCTGCTATTTCTGTGGCCTTAGCTACCCAGCCAAACGAGTTTTTGTTACAGCAGCAACTGAAGAGCTAAGATAATTAGTTTTCTCTTGCTACTGTAAGAAATCACCATGAAATTAACAGCTTAAAATGACACAAATTTATTATCTCGCAATTTAAAGGTCAGAGAGTCAAGTTGGCTTGACTGGTTTTTCTGTTCTGTTAAGGGAGACTGAAATCAAGAGTCAGCTAGCTGGGCCCTTTTGGGAGGATCTGGGGAGAATGCATGTCCACATTCCTCCCAGTTTCTTATAGTTGCAGGACTAGGCCCCTTTTCATGCCCAGAAGCTCTCTGGCTTCCTTTTCTGCTACCCTTTTCTGCTTTCTTTTTTTGCTGTATATATCTGACATGAGCTGGAGAAAGTTGTTTGCTCCTTTTTTTTTTTTTTTTTTTGGTACTAGAATTGAACTCATAACCTTATGCTAGCCAGGCAGGCGCTATGCCTCAACTATATCCTCAGCTCAGTTCTTTTCTCTCTTTCTTTTTATAAAAACTCATTTATTTATTTGATGCAGGGTCTTGCTATGTAGTTAGTGATCCTGTCTCAGCCTCCCTAGTACTGGGATTATAGGCGTGCACCACTATGCCCGATTTCAGGGTGGCATGGTATGCCTGGGGCTCTTGAGCTGGCGTGGCATGTGGTTCCAGGGATCAAACCTGGGTCCTTGTGCTTACCAGGCAGGCACTTAGACCATCAAGCTGTCTCCCAACCCCTAGTTCTCTTCTCTCAAGGGTTGATATTAGGCTGACCCTGCTCAATCATCCAACATCATCTCTGTATCTTATGTCCTATAATCTTAATCAGTCACATCAGTGATGCCCCTGAAGTTATGTAAAGTAACATATTCATGGATTCCAGGGACCAGGGCATTGGATATCCTTGAGGACAGGCATTATTCTGTCCACTACACGGGGCCAGACTGAGGAGGTAGTTCCTGCAATAGGCCTTATAGATGAAGGAAAGCTAGAAGCACAAGTAAAATTAGAGTGGAAAGGTTGCCAAGCTGCCTACTACTAGTCATTGTAAAGAGAACCAAAGCTTGCTGGATGTTTGGTTGATGGCTAGTGTGTGTGTGTGTGTGTGTGTGTGTGTGTGTGTGTGTCCTAAGGGGAAAAAAGCAGTTGCTGGGGACCCAGACTATGGAATGAGAAACAAAACACACAGGAAGAGAAGCTACATATTGAGGGTTGATGATGCCTCTGTTCAGGAAGGCTGACTCCAAGGGGAGAGCAGAGTCCTTGCCAACCTGGAATGGTTTTAGGAGCCATTGAGGACACTTGGCAGAAATGCTGGACTTTTTTATTTTTATTTTTTGGCGGAACCAGGGATTGAACTCAGGACCTTGTGCTTGCCAGGGAAGCACTTATTCCACTGAGCCATCTCCCTGGTCCAATGCTGGACTTGTTAACAGAAACCTGTGAGCTATTCATATGGAAGCAGTGTAGCAGTGTTTGAAGACTTGAGGAGAGGGTTAGGAGGAAAATCAAGCAAGAGCTTGAGGAATGAACAAAGAAAAGATAGGAGGAAGGAGAGAGAGAGAGAGAGAGAGAGAGAGAGAGAGAGAGAGAGAGAGAGAGAGAGAGAACGTGAGCACAGGAAGGAGAAGAGCTGGACAAGGGCCTGGCTGAGAGGCCAAGGGTTAGTGGAGGTGAGGAAGGGCAGGGGTCCGATTGGACATTTGGACACAGACTGCATGTTGGTGACAGGCATGTGCCTATCCCAGAGCAGAGGCTGAGAAAAGAATGGTGTGGAGGGAGAGAAGAGAGAAGACAAAGGCTCAGCTGGGCCCATAGGGACTGTACCAGCTTGTGTGGCATGTTGGGGGCAGAAGGGATATTTATTTTATTTCTACTTTTGGAGTACTAGGAATTGAACTCAGGTCATCACTCTTGCCAGGCAGGCCCCTGTGCCACTGAGCTAGATCCCTGGCCCAAGGAGGGATGTTTGAAAGCCAGCAGAGGAAGAGATTAGCAGAGTGGGAAGGAATGGGGGAGGGGGTGGTGCAGTGTCAGGAAGGAGGCTCCTCAAATTAAGGGCAGAGCTGCAAGAACTCCAGGACCCCTGGCGTCAGGCTGACCTCACAGCCCATTCAGCTGTGAGGTGGAGGTGTGTGCCTTAGTTCAAAGCTGCTTACTGGCTGGAAGTGAAGGGTGGAGAGCCAGGACTTTGGTAGACCTCGGGGCTCTGGACCCCTGAGCTGGTGGGTACAGGAAGCCTTTGAAGGTGGAGGCCTGCAGCCCACAGGGAAGGGGCAGGGGCTGCAGCCAGGGCCAGGCAGGGCAGCTGATCAGCCGCCAGAGGGTCCTTCCTATCTCGGGGCTACTTTTTCTTCCTGAGGTATCTTGGGGGACTGGGTCTCCAAAGCACAGATATTACTGGGGTGAAAGTTATGTTTTTCAAGAGAATTTGGGGAAAGAAGGCATATGGATATCCAGATTACCAAAAAGGTCAACAGGAGCAGGTGAACATGTTCTAGGGCTGCTGGGTCCATTGACACCATGATCATTTTCATCCCCTCCACATGCCCAAGCCTTGGTGAGGATCTGCTCCCACCACTTCCAAAATTTCTCGCAAGCCATTGTTTGAGGTCTAATTGCCAGCCATAGCACATAGTGTGGTGTCCCTGGCAGCCATGGGTCTGGGGACCCGCAGAGCCACGTACCACTGTTCACAGTGGCCAAAATGCACTGGCCTGCAGACCTGGATTAGACCACACAGCCAGTCCTCAGGGTGTCACCACCAGGGGACCACAACCTGGCCAATCCCAGCCCAGCCCAGCCGGGTTCAGCCTCCTCTAAAACTTCAGGCTTGGGAATCTGGGAGGCGCGGAGGGCTAGGGAGGACGGTCTGGGGATGTGGGAAGGCTGAGGAAGCCCAGGGCCTGCACGGTTCCCTCCTTGCCTGCAGCTCCCTCCCAGCCTGCAAGGGAAGAGGAAATCTCACCAGAGAGCCATGTAAAAATAGATATATTTCAGGATAAGCAGCAAGCCCGAGAAAACGGCTGAGCCGGAGTCTGCGCTGCTGACAGAAGATCTGTGTACCAAATTCCTCTTCAAAATCTATTTCTCCAGAGATTTATTCTTACAGGGCTCTCACAGCACCAGGCGACTGGGAGGCCATGGCTACGGCTGGTGACCTCCCTGCCCCCTACTCTGCCTAGCGACCATTTCCCAGCATGAGCTGTGGTCCAATTAGGTAGCAGTTGATGGGAGCAGACCAGAGCAGAAAAGTCAGGGCTGAAAGGCAAAAGGGATTTGAATGGCAAAAAGGTCATTCTCATGCATTACCCTGGCTGGGTCTCGGAAGCCAGCGTGACGCAAGATGACACCCACCCCGGCGGCTGAGAGAGTAAGTGATGGCTATATTTATGTTTCCATCTAAATGCATGGATCAAAGCAGACACTTTAATCTATTCAACAACAGCCTGAGGATTAAAAAGTTGCAGGCAAATCACACTCTTAAATTGGTAATATATTTTTGCTTGTCACTTGACAAATCATTTTAGAGTGACTCCAGGCCGGGTGAGAGACCTGAAGATTTGAACCTGGCTTCCTAACCTGGAAGGAGCCCAGCACCTGGGCCTAGGGTGAAGTTCAAACCCCTCACTTGCTCTGCTTCCTGTGAAGCCAGTTTCAAGGGCTGCCCCCAGGGAGCCTATGGTCGCACAGACAAATCTACCATTTCCAGATCCATTCAGGAGTTGAGCACTGTAAATTTGCCCAAATTACAGGCTGGGAGACAGGTGGGGGGCTCATGTGGGTCACAAGATAGTAAACAAGTGGCAGAGTGAGATGCAAAGTCGGATGTTGGGCTCCCAGTGCAGTGCCCCAGTCCCTGTGCTGGGTAGGAATGCACCTGCCCTCCTGCACCCATGCAGGGCAGCAAAGGGGAACAAAACCCTCATTGCTGCCTCTAGCTGTGTGATGCTTCCCAAGTTCTTGATGCTGGAGAGGGAACATCTCACCTGGTGATGATGGGAATAAAACCCAGACAAGGAGTGAGCACAGAGATGTAATGGGGGAGGGGAGGTTTGGGGAGTGATCAGGCTGTCCTTAGGACAAAGACTGGCAAACTTTGTATCCAGTTGCTGGAGTGAGTGAGGCCTGATAATTTTCTACGGGTCATCCATGTGGTGTTTGAAGCATTATTTTGCTTGTGTAGTACACAGATTAGAGGTCAGTTTGTCCTTGGGGGGCAGACTGGATTTCATGGTGCACCAGGTCAATAAGATCTGTCTGGAGAGTTATAGGGTAGGGAAAAGGCACAGCACACACTGGCAGAAGAGAGAAAGGCAGATGCCATTCTTCCAGGGGGTGATGGGCTATGGGTGATCTGCCCTGTTTCCCTGTGGTGGTGGCCTCTGGCAGTCCCTCTGTCACTATCCAGCTTCCTCTGATGTAAATGGGACTATGGAGCATACACCTCAAGGTGGCTTTGGAGAGGAAATGCAGGATGGCGCTACATGCACTATCTGGCAGGAACAAGAGCTCAGGGCTGTGCTGAGCTTTGAAGGACAGGGCAGCGGGGGGGGGGGGGGACCTCACAGGAGGGCCTCCTGGAGAGTGGGTGAAGGAACTGGCCCCCTTAGGAAGAGGATAGACTGTCTTCTAACATAGGATGGAGTGTGAAAAGACAGGGAGAGCTGTGGCTCTAATGGGACAACAGGGTCCTTAAGGAGGATGTGGATATTAGCTAATGAGAAGCAAGAGCTTTCTAATCCCCAGGGTTGAGCAAAGAGGAAATAGTGACCTCACCCCAGGTGGCATTTGAACTTGGTTTTCTTTACAGCCCCTTCCCTTCCAAGCCAGGAGTTTTAACAGTTTAGGAGAGCTTCAGCTTCCCATCCATCCTGGAGAGAGTGAGAAGAGTTGGGTTGCCAATTGGGGTGAAATAATTAGTTTTTAGAAGTTGCTTGCTGTGTCTGTTTCGTCACTGAGTCCTGATTTCATCACTGAATCTGCTTGGCTCAGAGCCTCACTAACCCTTCATTATTGGGGCTGGTGGCGAGGCCGCTGGGGTGAAAGGAGGCAGAGTTAATCCCTGAAGGAGTCTTTCTTTTTTCTTTTTTTTGTCTTTTTGAGACAGGGTCTCACTATGCAGTTCAGGCTGGTCTTAAGCTCACTTTGTAGCTCAGGCTGGTCTCGAACTCACAACAATCCTCCTGCCTCAGCCTCCCGAGTGCTGGGATTACAGGCCTGCGCCACCACGCCTGGCTGAGCCTTTCTTTTTCACCCGTTTTTACAGAAGTGGTCTTTGAACCACAGTGGCTCCAGGAAACGGAAGACAAAGTGAACTCGGGGTTGAGGAGGCTCGGGTTTCCATCTGTCTCTGTTTTATCAGGTCTGTCCATCTGCAAGTCACTAGGCTCCAGTTTCATCTTGTGGAAACCAAGGAGCCAGTGTCTTTCCTGCAAAGTTCCAGGAAGGGAAACGTGGCCCATCTCTTGTGCTCTGCCTGCCGGGAAGAGTCCTGTCCGCCTTCTGGTCCCCGCGCCCTCTTAGGCTGCGTTGCGCTCTGACGCTCCTAGACGCAGCCTCCGCTGGCTGGGCTGCGCACCAGCCCGCATCACAGGAGCTGTCCTAGCACTGGGGCCCGCAGAACAGGGACAGTGAAGCCAGATTGCGCCGTCAGCCTGTGCGGAAACAGAGTGCAGGTGTTGGGTTTGAGGCGCAGGTAATTGCTGATGGCTGAGCCAGCTCTCCTCGCCTGGTCCCGGAGCCGGGTGAGTCCCAGACACGCGTGGGCGTCAGAACCCGCGAAACGCGTGGTTCTGTGCTTCGCCTGGAGCCCTGCGTCTGTTCTTCCTTTAGCCTGCTGCCTCTGGTGAGCCTTGCAACAGCTAAGCGAGGGAGGTCAGGGCATTATCGGGGCATTATCATTTTTACCAGTGTAGAAATCAAGAACCAGAGAGGTTAAATCTGCTGCCCAAGGTCCTGCAGCCAGTCAATAGTGGACCTGAACTAGCCCTCGGGGTCACCGACTCTTAATTCCATTTTCCCCATGTGGTCCCATGGTGCCATTCAGTTCAGGAAACATTTATGGAGAGGCATGCGTGGGTCAGGCCCCCAGCTAGATGCAGGGGTTAGACCAGGTTCTATTCCTGCGAGGGCACAACCTTAACTCTTCTGTTTGGACCCAAAGTCTCTAGAATATCTGAGACCTGGTCCTGATGTTCATCACCTGGCTAATCTCTCTGGGGCCAAACTCCTTGGCTTGTGATGCAAGGGCTCTGTCTACCTTCCTGGCTCCATCCCTCCTGTTCCTCCCTGTCCCCCACCCCCAGCTGCACAGCCCATCACCCTCCCATCTGTGTGACCTCAACCTCAATGCCCTTTTGCAGCCTTGAAATCGACTTGCCTAGATCTACTTGAGCTTTTAGGCCTCACTCAAATGTGACTTCACCTGAAGCTCCCTTTGATTTTCCAAGTCAACTGAGGGCTTGTTCTCCATCAATGAAGGACTCCTTTCCTGGTCCACTGTGCCCTGGGGGGGGGTGGCAGTATGTGCTCCCTGGGACTTCCTCCCTGGGTGTGGCTCTTCAGGGCATGGAAACGAGCATGTGACCTTCGCCTTCCCCCAGTGTCTTTCCACATGCAGGGGGATGTTCAGGCACATAAATGAGGTACCCTATAAGCAATCATTTTGTCTAGTACTTCACAATGCTAATACTGCTAAAACCAAAAAGTGCTTAGTGAATTGTACCCCAGGGGATAAAGGATATTCATCTCAACAACTGCCTAATTTTAAATTCTAGATTATTTTCATCATTAATGTGAAAGTAAAAAAAAAAAACAATAGCTGACACGCGTTGACCTTTTGCATCCAGAAAGTATTAACTCTCATTATTATTATCACAGGCCTGGAGACACATGTGTGTATTACATTCATCTTTCAATTTCTGTCATTAATTAACAAGTTACAATTAGGACAATATTGAAACAATGTCATTAATCTTCAAATGTACTTCAAGAGAATCTCAGGGAAATGAATGAAATGTCTTCCTCAATGTGCTCTGTGACCTTTAGCGCTCTACAGCTTCTGTGGATGGAGCCTGTGGCTGTCAGGTGTCCCCACTGGGTCAGGAACTGACTGGTGGCCTAGCTTGACGTGCCATGCTCCATGCTTTGGCCCCTCCTTGCTGAGCAGGAAGCAGCATGCTGCGTGTTCTTGCATTGTGGGGACAGTGGACAGTGAACACTGGAGCATGTCTGGGAGTGTGGGACATCTCATGGGGCCATCATCAGAATTTTTAATTTCAAGTCCAAATGATACAACAAGGACTGTTGGAATAGAGCTGGGGAGATGGCTCAGTACAATAAATGCTTTCTTGGCAAGTGCAAGAGTCTGAGTTCAATCCCCAGTTCTGCAAAAAAAAAAAGGACTATTGAACTTTTGTCCTCTTAGCATTTATGGAGGATACAAAAAAAGAATTCTGAGTCCAAAAGCAGAAAGAGTTAAAGGCCTATTTCTGTGGTGGGCATGGCTCATGGGCAGCAAGCCAGGAAGTTGTTGCTGGGGTTGAGATTGGACCGCAGCACCGACTGGTACAGCCATCTGGCTCCTGAGCTGTTTCTGCAGGCTTGGGCTCCTCAGTCTTGTGTCTTAGCATCCAGAGGCTGTGTTCTGCATCTGTGTGTGTGTGTCTGGGGGTGTCCCGGAGAGACGCGGGTGACAGTGAGGTGTACTTCTCTGATAAACACAGGTTTGTGTGTGGATGAGGTGACTGCCTCACACGCACCGCCTGCTTGGTGTCTCCACACGTGGGTGGGTCAAGAGAGTGGGTGGGGTTGGTGAATGTGGGCATAAGTCTTGTTCATTGAGTGTGAATGAGCATTTATGTGCAGGGTCTGTAGTTTTGCTTGTGAAAATAGGTCTAGTTATAAATCTGGGCTGTGTCTGGCATGAGTGTATGTTCACAGTAAAGTGTAGCTGGCTGTTGTTCAGTATGTGCCTCTGTCATAGGGGCTGCATGAGAGGTGGCAAACGGGGGGGGGTGAGATGTGTGGACAGGTCCCCGTGGACTCTGCATGCCCAGCTCTGTGGCTTTTCCTGGCTTGGTTGCTGCCACAGGTCCCTGGTGGTTCTGCTTTTCTGGTCTGCAGAGAGATCAACACCCTTCAAACCAGCTGCCTTGTTGGCTGCTGCTCACTCGGTCGGCCTCCTGATGCCTGCAGTTGCCATGGAAACCAAAGTAGGTCTGCTTCTGTCTGCCACCGTCCCTGGGCTAGGGCAGCTGTGGGCCAAAGCCACTGTGGTGAGGGCTGGCCAGGGGGAAGAGAGGAGGTGGAGGGATCTGGGGGACCTTCTGATCCTGTTTCTTCTCACCCCCTCCTGGGGCCTCATTTCTGGCTCCAAACATGAGGGCGGATCCCAGATGTCAGACTACAGGGATTGAAACAGCTTTGTCAGAAAGGGTTTGAGCAGTTGACTTTTTTACACACATGCACAATCCCTTCCTGAAAAGAAATTCAAGACATATGCTAATTCCACATTATTGTGCATGTCATTTGTACACCATTAATCCAGCCACTAAAATAAAGTGGCTTTTAAGAATTAGCTGGTACTCTCTGATGGGAAGGCTCTGCATGTTTTTGTGGCCTGGTTTTCTTTTTTAAAGTTTTTTTTTTTTTTTTTTTTTTTTTTTTTTTTTTTTTGTGTGTGTGTGTGTGTGTGTGCAGGGTCTCACAATGCAGCTCAGACTCATAGTGATCCTCCTGATTTCTGCCTCCCTAGTGCTGGGATTGCAGATGTGTGCCACCACACCTGGACTCCATTGCTGGCTCAGCGTGCCTAGGGGTGGGGCTGGTGCTGCATGTGATGCCAGGGATCAAGCCCTGGCCCCCAGGCTTACCTAAACAAGTGCTTAGTCCGCTGAGCTATGCTGCCTGCCCCAAATTGGAGAAGGATTTTTTTTTTCTTTTTGGCTATTTTGGGCTTCCTTAAGGATGGATCTGGTACAGCTTGTGGAGCTGGGGATTGAACCTCAGTCCTATGTGCCTGACTGCATTTGCTCAAGCGGTGATTTAAACAACTGAGCTATCCGGCAAGTGCCAGTGGCCTGGTTTTCTAATAGGCAACTGCTCAGAGTTCACTGCACGGGGGAAACTTGAACATCACAGTGTTAAGCACTGGGGAGATCATAGATCTTGTTTAGTTCCAAAAAATGGAGCAGGAAGCACAACTTCGTGGTGTAGGTAAAGGGCAATGGGTTGTCAGAGAGACACATGAAAGTGGCACAAGCAGAAGGCAAAAGCAAGACAGTGAGGAACATAAGAGAGGGGATAGCAGTGAACTCTGGGGAAATGGGGACGATTGCAGCAATGTGTTCGTGTGTGTGTGTGTGTGTGTGTGTGTGTATGTTTGTGCACACACATATGCACATATGCAGGAGGGTGGTAGAGGGAGATTTCAAGGCTATGGGTAAGTAACATTTGATGTCTTGACCTAGTGGTTGATATATATATATATATATATATCCCTTACACTCTTCTGTGCTTGGGTTACACATGGGAATTAATAAAATCACTGATCCTGAGCTTGTGGCCTCTGGCTTGATTCAGGTGGTAACAGGTGATACAGGTGGTATGGGGTCAGGG
>PVKA01006741.1:0-19137 GCA_004027165.1 Ctenomys sociabilis | reverse complement strand
AGCACTGCCTAGCTGTGTGCCCCGGGGGAACTGCACAGCCTCTCTTGGATGTACTGTCCTTCTCTGTGGCACACCATACAAAGTTTGAGCTGTCTGTGTGCTGGCCACTGCTCTGGGAAAAGTTATGTACACATAACCCTGAAGTCGATGGGCTCATCACGTGGTGGAGGCACTTAGTGGGGGCTGGGACAGACTTCCAGCAGGGACAAGGGAGGGGGCAGATTAAGTTGGGTCTTAGAAGATGGACCAGATTTTGCCTCGCTAAGGCTGGGAAACAGGAGGTGATAGATGTATGGGTGCCATGTGGGCAGGGGCTGGCAAGTATTTGGGAACAGCAGCATCCCATCACGGTGGGGGGATGGAGGATCTGAGGACAGGTGTGGCTGAGTTATTAGAAAGAGTTGTTTCAGTGTTAAAAGAGAAACTCCCCTAGCCTGGCCTGGCCAAGGAGACAGCTGGCTCAGTTTGTAGAAAGGTTCAGAGAGGAGGAAGGAAGGCCCCTGGGGCCGTTGTCAGTATCCTGTTCTAGATGCAGGTTGGATCTCTGGACCTTCATGCTCAAGGCCTTGGGTTTCTGGTAACCCAGACTCCCTCTTCCTGGACAGACCTTAGGGAATAATCACCTCTGGCTTTGGGCTGCATAGGCTTCCACATCCACCCTTCACAGCTCACATGGGCCCAAAGCAAGCCAACTCTGGGATGTATAGAAGTAACTTTCTCAAAATTTCCCTGGGCTAGCACAGCCCTGGGCAGGTTTTCTTGGGTGCTGATAGAATCATACTTGATATGATGAGACCTCACCTCAACCTGCTCTGCTCCTAGTACCTATGCCAAACCTGACTGTCACTTTAGGCACATAGAATGAGAGCAGGAATCCTTGACTAGGGACCTACACACTGGGTCCCTATCCAGAGCTCTGTTTCTTAGTCAGGAGGATCAATCTCTAACTTTCTCTGACAGGTCTTAGTGACTTTTGTTTCTAAAGTGGGGAACTTTGCAGTTTGAATAGTTTGTCCCTTCCAAGTAGAAGAATTTGTTTTCTGCTCTTGCCTGTTGGGCACTTTTGTCAGGAAACCATACGACTTTGCTTGGTAGGGATGGTGTTTCTCACTGATGAAGTGTATAAAGTGTTTTGATGTTGCAAACATTAGCGTTAAGACTCCAGAGCACCTCTTCCCTGGAGGACCCCTGAACAATCTCATGCAAGACCCCCCAGGAAACAAGATAACCTGTATTTGATTATTTTCAGAGTGTAGGACCTGCTTAAGGGACAGGTAAGCTTTGCAAGAAGGAATTGCAGGCTACCTGAGATGGGGTCCAGGAACACCAAGGGAGAGAAGGCTTCTCTAGATTATTAGATGCATGAAAGCCAGTGTTAGAGAAGGAAGGACTGAATCAGTTCCACAGAACCCAGGTCGAGGTGACATCTATGCCAAGGACCATGCCAACTCCCAGGAAAAGACTGAGCACATAGTTGGTGCTCAGCGTTTACTGAATGAAGTAAATGGGGCAAATATAAATTTCACATCATTGATATTTTTGAATATGGTGATTCATGAAGGTCTTAGGAGACAGTCACGTGGGTGTCAGAGGTCCACCATATCTCTCATTGATAGAGAGGATGGGTTTTGGAGACAGACAATTAGGGGTCTGGGTCCTGGTCTTGTGTTTTCCAGCTGTTTCTTCATCTCTGAAATGGATGTTAGTTCCTGTGTGCAGCACCATGGGGACCCAACGAGACCAGTCACAGGGTGCTTAGCATGCACTAGTCCTCTGCATAGGCAGCAGGATGGCACATGATCTGGGGTGCTGGTGTGGCTGGCTGGGCAGGAGGGGTGCAGAACAGAGGGATGGAGAGATGCTTCTGGCCAGGCAGGGCATCACAGGGAGGCTTGCTGCTGAGGGTGGCAGGGAGTCCTGTGTGGCTTTTCATCTGGTGGCTGCTGTGTAGAGCCAAAAATGAGAAAGATAAGCTTTGAGGAAGAGGAGGGTGCCAGGCAGGACATTCATTTGACCTGTTCATTATTTCATCCATTGGTGCATTCAACAAAGATCTACATAGCGACTATTATGTGCCGGGCACAATTCTAGTCACCAGGGAGGCAGTGGTAGGCAAAAATCAAAACACTTATTTCCAAGGAACTTGCTCTTGTGAAATCTAGTGTGGTACTTATATCACTCAATGAATCTGTTTGGGGCACTTGTCCATGGCATGATTTTGTATTTATCTGCCCTTTGTGTTTTGAATAAAAGTCTCTCAGAAGGTCCTAACCTTGCTTGGAAAGGCCGTGAGGAAAAGAGAAAATCTATCCACTGAGATCCTCCGGGATGGGAATTTGGGGGCAAGGCACATGGTAAGACCAGGGCTGGTGGTGTCAGCAGGGCTGGGCTGGGAACCTGGAACAAGGTGGTTCCTGAGCTTAATGTTAATGGGAAATTTAGGTCAGGAATTCAGCAGAGCAAGGAATCCCTTCCCTCAACCCATCTGGGAACCTAGGTCTCATGGCCAATGTGTCTGTCACTTGGCTGATTCCAAATTTTGCTTAGTTCTTGACTGTTATTTGTCCCCAGTGTGTAGCCCTTGCCCTGAGCCCTTCTCTAATATTCTTTTCTCAGGAGAGAATAGTAACATCAGAGTCAAAGGCAACTGCACATAACCCCTTGGAAATGGTCCCTCTCCCAAGGTCAAGGACTAAGTCAGTATGGTGTTGAACCCAGCACTCAAGAGGCTGAGGATCGACACAAGTTCAGGTCAATCTGAGCTAGCCTGAATTACATAGTGAGACCTTGTCTCAAAAAGAAAAAAAAAAAAAGAAAGAAAGAAAGAAAGAAAAAGAAAAAGGTCCTTCTAAGGTCAAGATCTAATTAAAGATGAAGGGTGATGACACAAACTGGCAATCCTAGCTACTTGGGAGGCTGGGGCAAGACAATTTTGAGTTTGAGACCAGACTGGGACTACTTAGCAAAACCTTGCTTCAGCATAAACAGTTAAGAAGACCTGGAAATATAGCATGGTGTTCCTTGATTTCAACCTCTAATGCTGCAAAACCAAACCAAACCAGACCAGACCAGACCAAAACAAACCAAAATAAAAAGAAACAAAACAAAATAAAACAAAACAAGATGACCAGTAGAACAGGTGTTTTCCACGAATGAGCCAGTATGGTATTCTGGTCAATTTTTGCTCTCACCTGCAAGGACCCTCACTGAGGAGATCCCCAGGGCTATGGCGTATTCATTGCAAGGTTGGCCAGCTGCACTCAGAGCATGGGGTCCTGTCTGGGGCGGGGCCTGGGGCCATGCTTAGCCACACAGCCAGCACATAGCCCAGCTGCACGAGCTCTCTTTGTTCTCTCTCTCATCTGGGCCCTACCTTGTCTACTCTCCTCCGTTCAGTGCCTTCTCCTGTTCTCAGCCTCCTTGCCAAAGCACAGAATGAGAAAGGATCCAGGCTCTGGATTCATAATATGGACCCAAGTGCAGAGTCTCAGCTCTGCTGTTTTCTAGCCTGCGAGTTTGGGTGACTCAGTCCTGCCAGTGCCTCTATCCCTGTCCTTGCAGTCAGGTGGGCAGAGCACAGATGACAAGGGCTGAGGCTCCAGCATCTGTGAGGTCCTAAGCAGATAGCTGCATTCAGCTTCTTCCTTTTTGGAAAGCAGTGGACCATCCGTACTCTACTTGAAACAGCTTCTCCAAAGAGCTCCTCCCCGATGAAGTCTGTGCTGAGAGCCCTACCCTTCCATCCTCTCTAGCTCCTTTCTGTTGCAGAGGCTCCAGGGCCTCGGCTTCCCAGAGGCAGCTCCTGGTGGGGAAATGCTGTCTGATTCATCTGTCAGCCCCAACAGCCTAGCAGCTAGGGAACATTTGCTGATTGGTAGCTGCAGTTGGCCCTGGGGAGTGAGAGGGTGAGATGGGTCTTGGCGCCCTGGCTGCAGGGGAGGATGGGCAGAGCCTGCAGCCATCCTTCTGACTCTGTCACCAGTCCATCTCCATTTGGGGGCTCCCACCCCCATCCGGCTGACCTTGTTTCTAGTTGGCTCAGCCCATCCTGCTAACAAGCTGAGCCAGCCGCCTGGCGCCTGCCTCCAATGTGCTGACTCAGTCCTGTGGCTCCTGCTTCCTCTGCCCTTGTTTAAAAATGCCAAGTTAATTGCTTCCTGCTCCAGGCTGCACTGGAAGGAAGCATGATCCCCCATTTCTCTACCTTTTCCTGTGCCTTGGAGTAGGGGGCAGCCTGGTGCCCTAGAGCCCTGGGCCTCTTCTCTGTGCACAGGCAGTGCAGTGGTCAGGGAAAGGGTTGGGGCAGCAGAGAGGGGAGGGAGCTTTCCGCGCTCCTTAGGATCAGAAGGGGGAAGAGAGAGGCTGGTCTCTACATTTCTAGCCATTGGGTTGTAGGAGATGTCAGCTTCTGAGAGGATGGTCTTGGTTGGATGAGGGTTACTGTGAGGACTGGTGGTCTCAGCTCTGTGGCCAGACCAGAGGGTAGGGAGAGGGTAATATGGTGAGTCAGACTAGGCCTTAAGTGTCAGGGAGGGAAATGAGGAAGGAGTAAGGGAAGAAAAAGGAATGTAGAAGGGAAGTGGGGAACAGGGAGGGAAGGAAGAAGGAGAGAAGGAAGAAAGGAAGGGAAAATGAAGGGATGAAGCTGAGAAAAGAAGAAAGGAGGGAGGGAGAACAAAAGGAGAGGGAGGGAGCCAATAGTAAATGTTGCACACAACAGTTCTCTTTGAATTCCCACAGGATGGGCTTACAGATGTGCTATCCAGAGGTGAGAGTCAAAATATTTACCAACAGTCTGGCACCAGCTGACTAATGGAGATGGGGACCAGGCAAGGAGCTGGCGGGGGCCCTAGGGGCTGAGCGGGGCCAGGGGTTAACCTCCCAGACCAGAGAGGGGCAGAGGAGGGCAGAGCGAGCCATGCTTTCAGTGGTCCAGTCTCATGGGCCCAGCACGCTCCTCATCTCTTCTGCTCACGATTCATCCTTGGTGAACTTTAGGAACTCTACCAGCTGCCAGATGAGTAGGTGGGACACAGACAGGGGGCATCTGGTGCTCCTGGAGGGGCGGGACGTGGGGACAGTGGAAGATGCCCAACCAGGGCCCCTGGGGCCAGGGAACCATGAGGAGGTGGAGCCTGGAGTGAGCAGTGCAAGGAAGGTGCACAAGGTTTTTTTTAAGACCTTGAAAACCCTCCTGAGTGTTGGTCTCTGTTACAGGGTGTGGTTGCCTGGGGACAAGCAGATCTCCAGGAGATGTGAGGGAAGCCTGCAGCACTACACATCAACTTAAAAAATATTTTTATACTGTGACCAAAGAGGAAGAAGGCAGAGGAGGTACTGGAAAGGGAGTGTTGTGCTCTGTGGCCATTAAGGCATGGATAGCCAGTACCTTCCTGTGGCTCCTGGGCAGCCCAAGTGCTTGCAGGCAAGGTTCTACCTTCAGGATCCTTGAGATGGCCTGGGACTGGGGTGTGGGCCTCCCATCTCCCTTGCTTCCCGTCCTCTGCTGGGTCTGCAAGCAGGGGAGATGGTGGGACAGGGTGAGGCGGAGGGAGAGGTGTGGCTCAGGCTTCACCTTGGCGAGGAGCAGCTCTGCAGATCCCTCCCAGAGCAGCGGCTTTGTGCTGCTGACTGCAGCCAGAGGAGGGGGGAAGAGATGGAGAGTGGGAGAAGCGGTGATCTCCTGGGCCACCTGCTCTGACCTCCAGGAGAGCTGGTATTGGTTAAATCCCAGAGACAAGGCCAGGCTTGTGCTTTCCTGAGTGCAAGGGCCCTGGAGAATTTCTAGCCTGAGGGGCCAGAGACCTGCACAGACCACCCTGGCTCCTAAGCTGCTGCCAGGGCTCCAGCTGTCACGTGTTCATCCTCGCCTCCTTCTCTGGGTCTCCAGCCAGCCCGCTGGCTTGATGAATTAGCCCCATAGATATTCCGTTGGGAAAGCAAACACATATCATATATATCTTTGACAAGTTATTATTCTCCCTTATCAGGATTCGGGTGCATCCGCGCCCGCCATTACTCACACTGCACACCCGGCCTGCCTGGACCCAGCTCCAAGCACACCAGGAGGCAGCATTGGGTTCTGTGTTGTGTGGGTGGGTGTGTGGCGAGCCCCCAGCCTGTCCTCCAGGCTGGAACTGGAGCAGGTGCCATCCGGGCTCAACAGTCTGGCTGGTCCCTCCTCCAGGCAGAGCAGGGTGCAGCCCTGGGGAACCTGGTGCTGTTCTGGGCCTCCCATTCTCTCCTGGAGCTGGATGCCAGGCTTGTCCCAAGGAAGGTTCTGGCTTGGGCCTCATTCATGCCCTCTTGTGGGGTTGAGCCCTTTGCTGCTGGGCTCTCCCCACCTGCCTGCAAGAGGAGCCCTCTGCCTCCACTGTCCATTCCTGAGTTTCTTGGAGCCCAAAGGGGCTGCTCTAGACCACCTGCTTGGTCGGTGGTGGCTGGTGAGAGCCGTGATGAATGAGAGGTAAGTGAATATTAGTGCTCTCAGCCTGGCCGTTGGGCCATGATTTGTCATATTTCACCCAGCACAGTCCCATTTCCCCAGAGGCGGGCTCCATATTAACAAGTCCTCTGCTTAGGAATATAAATGGGGCATTTGGAATTGCTCCTGACAGGCTGAAGGCAGCTAATGCACTTGAGCCTTGGGGAGAGGCAGCAGGAGGAGGGCTTGATTCTGAGGGGACTTCCGGCCAGCCAGGGAGAACCACACCAGGCCCCAGCTTGTGAGGAGAGCCTGGTGGGTTGGTGTGGGGGAGGGGGTCCTGCTGCTCCCCTAGGATGGGTGGGGGGTGTTGCTCCTAGTCTCCCACCTTGCAGTCCCTCAGCTCTGATGGGTTCCAGGCAACCTTCCAGCACCTCCGCAGTCAGAGGAGACTTCAGCGCTCCAGTGGGAGAGCTCTTCAGGTGTTCCATGTGCTGTGAGTGCTGCTTCTAGGAGGCTGCCTCCTCTTGCTCCTCCAGCTTCCAGCTAGGCAGCTGCACAGTCCTTGTTGCCTTGCCTGTCCTGCCCTGGGCTACCTGCAGGCACCAAAGGCCAGGAGAGGGTGCAGGAGAGGACAGGAAGGCTTGCCAAGGGTGTGCTGGTCTGGCCCACCATGGAGCCTTAGTGGACTTGCCACAGAAGCTGAGCAGCCTCCTGCTCTGACCTGGCCACGAGCTGCAGTGGGCACCAGTCACTTACAGCAGGACCCTGGCCCTGGGCTTCTGTCTCCTGGGGACAGCTGGGGGAGAGGGGAAGTCTGAGTTTCCATGGAGAGGTCCCTGTGCAGCCACAGAGGGTGTAGAGGGTGATCAAAGAGGCTTGCTGCATGCCCAAGAGAGGAGTTGCGATTAGAGGCTGTGGCAAAGCAGAGGAAAGACGAGGGAGATCTACTGAGCTCTGCCCAGAAGCCCAGAGCCCGCACTGCCCTCTCAGGGGCTTTCCTCCTGATTCTCCTGGGGAGAGGTGGGGGTGGATGGGCTCAGTCTGGAGTCTGGTGCCTCAGCCCTTTTGGGCCACAGTGTCCACGCCTTTCGGCTCCAGCACCTGGCTGAAAGGTCTAACTCTCGGGGGTCTGCTGCACACAGTGAGCGTACTCACAAGGTGTTCAATTTTTTCCCCTGGACTCAGGCACATCTGGCCTGGGTGGGTGGAGGCGCTGGTTGGTATTAGCCTTGTGCCCACTAGAGGGCAGTCCGAGCCTGCATTTCTTCTCTCCTTCCTGCAGCGAAGGGCCCAGGGGAAGAATGGGGCGATGGGGTGGGGTGGGGTGGGGGACAGGGTGGAGCTGTTGTGGTCGAAGTTCTTTGTACAGAGAATGTGGGTGTTCCTTTTGCTCTTTCTCTGAGTTGTGGCCTACTAGTGTCCCAATCCTTCAATTCCAAGTTAAAAAATCTCTCTTGAAATGTTCAAGCCATGTGTAAAAATTCAATGTGTACAGTACTTATTTTAGTGCCTTTTACAAAAGTGGTTGGTGCATGTTATGAAGGCCAGAAGGCATTGTAAAGAGGGCTTGTCGTCAGAGGCTTTGGGGCCAGGTGGCCTGGTTGGCACCCAGCTTCTTACCTAGCTGCTGAGTGAAACTGAGCAGATTAACATCTCTGGGCCTCAGCAGCCCCATTTGCATAATGCAGATTATAATACACACCTTGTAGGGTTATTGCATAAATAAATACTATCGGGGCGACCTATGCCATATCTGGTATAGAGTAAGTGCTCTGTAATTTTTATGATGAGCAATCACATTAGATTAAGATAGAAAGTATGGTAGATTAGCCAATGGTCAACTTGTAACACTTAGCTGAAGTGAATCAGCATGGTCCTACATGGAGCCCTGCCTGAGGGTTGTTGCCAGTGGCATAAAAGGAGAGCTGGAGGGGAAGATGGTGCTGTTGATTTTCTTGGAGGAGCTTGTCATGCGGGATTTCCTGATGTGAACTTGGCTGTTCTCATCTTGGAGAAGGGTGGGTTCTTACTGTCTTTGAGGATGACTGTGGTGCATTTTGGGGGAGCTCTGGTCCTTATTTTTTATTTTATTTTATTTTATTTTTTTGGCAGAATTGAGGATAGAACTCAGGCCCTTGCACTTGCCAGGGAAGCGCTTATTCCACTGAGCCATCTCCTTGGCCCCTCTGGTCCTTATTTAGTGCATTGCTTCTTGGCTCCAGTGCAGCTCCCTCAGCCTGCTAGCACAGATCCAGTAAAGATCCATGCATGAGATGTTGTTGTGGAATCAAGGCCTCCAGAGGGACTTGGAGGGGACACTGCTAGGGGCTGTGGGTCTTCAGCTGGCCTCATGCAGGACACTGCCATGGGATTCAGGCCCTAGGTGGATTCTTGGGGTCTCTAGCGTGACCAGATTTCCTGCACACTTTGCATTTGACTCTTTGGGTGACTATTATAAATAATCCTTGAATTATGTGTCCTATATGAACTGTGTCCCCAAATTTAAAGCCAAAATACCATTTTTCCCCTCCCATTGGTATTTGTTTTTATTTTTTGGCAGAATTGGGGATTGAACTCAGGCCCTTGTGCTTGTCAGGCAAGCACTTATTCTACTGAGCCATCTCCCTGGTCCTGTCCCATTAGTATTTGAAGGACTCCTCCCCCCCAGAGGATAGCAGTTGGATAAACTTTTCCAACCTTGACATTTACTAGGCCTTGATACAGAAATGGGAAGAAGGGCCTCATGAAATACTTGTTTCTAGTTGCTGGGCACACAGGCTGCCTCCTTCGCTCCCCTCTGTGCACAGGGATCCTCCAAGCACAGGCACAGGCACAATGGGCATATGGGTGTGTGTGTGTGTGTGTGTGTTTGCATCTGATCCATAGTGAGGTGAGTCCTGGGAAGCAGCTGGGTGCTGGAGCATGCAAGTCGGCGCTGGCCAGCTGCTCTGTTGTTGGCTGGCCACTAGGGGGCGGAGCTTGAGAATCTTATCTCAAGCCGAGGTCTCCTGGTTTGTCAAGTTGACCTGTGTTTATGGTGTAAATGCTCCCGTGGTGGCTGATGTCAAGCTGATGGGGACAGGACTTCCTGAACAAGAAGGGACTTTAGACCGGGGTTGGAACAGTTCAAGGTCACACTGGAAGTTGATTAAGGGCACAGATGGGCCCTGTGGTCACAGGGCTTTCTGTGACAGTGGGGACAGGGAGACTAGGGGTGGGCTGGCCATTTGGGGGAAAGTTGTGGGAGCCCTGTGATCCAGACTATGCCTATCATACCCAGCACCCCAGAGAGCCTTTTTTTTTTTTTTCCTTTCTTTTTTTGTTTTACACTGGGAATTGAACTCAGGACCTCATGCTTGCCAGGCAGGTGCTGTGCCATTGGGCTATATCCCCAGCCTACCAAGAGCCTTCTTATCTGGCATTTCCAAATTGAATTTTTATACAACCTGGCAAGGCATGTAGCCTTGACTGCATTTCATAAGAGAGGAAATAAGACTCAGAGGGATTATATGATTTCTTCTCAAAGTTATATGACCAGACGTGGCTGTGCAGCCACTTAACCTATGTCTGAGACCCATCTGGCTCTCTTCCCTGCCAGGGAAGCTGAGGCAGGAGACTTCCCACCCATACAGTCTGGAGGAACATCATGCCCATCTATTAGGAGACCAAGAGCTGGGTCGGGGGGTGGCATCTGTGTCTTCCTGTTGATGCCAGCCTGGCACAGGAGATCCCTCAGTAAGTGTCTGCCATGGGGAGTCCTTGTGGAAAGGCTGAGTCCTCCCTGCCTCTGCCTTAGGGATGTTGGGAGACCCGGAAGCTGGAAATTGGTCAAATGTGTGAGAGCAGTGCTAGGCCTCAGCACCCTAAAGCAGCCAAGCTACCTCAATCCTGAGAAAAGCATTCTGCCTGGTTAATATCAGTCATTAGTCACTAAGCAACCTTGTGTCACATGTTACCAATGTTGCAAAGGGATAAATAAGGGCCCCTACTATTGTATGTGGTGGGGGGTTGTTTGCCAACCAGGCAGACAGCCACCACCTGACCAAGCTCTTGCCTTCTTGTGTAACTTTTCCTCATTCCTGCCATCATTTCTCCCTGGAGTACTACAGATCACACCAAGAGACTAACAGATCCCTACATAAGGCCAGGTGCTGCAGTGCCTGGGCGCTGGTCATGCCTTCTACCTGTCTTTTTGCCCAGAGCTGAGACCCCTAGCAATGTCCTCACCACTCAGCCTCAGCACTCCCACCCTCTCTACCCTCCTCAGGCCTTTCTTTCAGTGGTCTTGGAACCCTGCAGGTTCCTCAAGGTCCTTGTTTTGGAGATAAATAGACAGACAGATGTATGTATAGACAGATGTACAGATGGATGGACAGATAGTAAGACAGCTCAGTAGAAGGTAGAAAGAAAAGAAAGGGAGGAAGAGAGACATAAAGATAGATTTTTTTTTTTTTTGTATTTTAGGGAAGGGTCTATAAGGTGTTCAGGGTCTCACTATTAGACTGAACTTGTAGTGATCTGCCTGTTTACAGCCTCCTAAGAGCTGGGATTACAGGCATGTGCTACCATGCCCGGTCTTAATTGCAGTCTCAGATTGAACACCCTGAGCCCATGTGCCTGCTTGCAGGTGCTTTAATCCGCTGAGCTATTTGGCTGGCCCAAAGATAGATGTGTTAGAGGGCTGGCCAAAGAAGACAGCCAGAGCTGACCTGTGCCATACATTGTGCCACATGCCTGGTACACCCTTTAAGGTGAGTACTGTTTGCCATGCGTTTTAAGGTTGAGGACATGGGCTCAGAGAAGGTCTTGCTCCAGGTTACACAGCCAGTGAGTGTGATTCGAACCCGCTATGTCTGCTCTCACCACCACACATCTAGACTCCTAATAATTAAGAAAGGCTGGAGTGGCTTACTCTGCAGGGGAGAGGGAGAGAGGGGGAAAGAAGGAGGAAAGGACAGAGAGAGAGAGAGAGAGAGAGAGAGAGAGAGAGAGAGAGGGAGGGAGAGAGAGAGAGAGAGAAAGAGGAAGAAGAAAGAGGAGAAAAAAGAAAAGAGGAAAAGAAACAGGTAACAAAAACCAAGACAAAACAAAAAAAGAAATAGAGACAGAGACGTTTAGACAAGATTTCATGTCTGCATCTTGTACTCTGAATAACTACTGCAAAGATAACAATATACAATGCATTAATTATTGTAACTCTCCTACTAACCTGTTTTGAAACTGTCTCATTGCTATTTCTTTCTCAATAAAATTAAAAAAAAGAGAGAGAGATGAGAGAGAGAGAGAGACAGAGATAGAGACAGAGATAGAGAGAGACCAGATCACTCTATTCAGCTTCCTTATATGCCTGGAGCCAGGATAGTTCTTGCCAGCTGTGTGGCTTTAGGAAGATCACCTTACTTCTCTGCGCCTTGGATTTTTATCTGAAAAAGAGAATAGGTCTTCTACCCTGTTTCTCTCAGGCAGTTCCTGATTTCTGCTGGTATTGAGTGCCTGATGAGATGACACAGTTGAAATCTACTGAGCCCTCACTGGCTGTCAGGTACGGGCATAGGAGTGAGAACAAGTTTGATGCTGTCCAGTTCCTAGTGGGGCTTCTGGCCAGGGCTTGACAGCAGTTACTGCAGTACACGGGCTGGGTGCTAAGGCTGAGAGAAGACAGGAATCAAAGGAGGGGTCTGTAAGCGGATGTCAGCCTTCTTAAAGGAAGTGGTGCCAAAGCTGAGAGGACCATATGTAAAAGGTGGTTACACTTAGGATTGTACTCTGGAGGGGGACGTGTCCCAGAAGGATCTGAAAGTCAATTTGTGTGTGTGTGTGTGTGTATAATTTTTTTTTTCTTTTTTTTTCAGTACCGGGGATTGAACTCAGGATCTTGCACTTGCCAGGCAAGTGCTTATTCTACTGAGCTATCTCCCCAGTCCTGAAAGTCAGTTGGATTCAGCTTAGACATACCTTGCTTGGTTCATGCCAAAGGTGGTTTTGAGAGCTTGGATTTAGATTTTCTGTCCTAAGAACTCTCAGCCTGATTGAAGGGGGTCAACTTTTCTACCATTGTCTTGTACAATTTCATAGCTTTAGTTTTCCCATTTAGGTCTATGATTCATTTTGGGTCCATTTTTGTAGAAAGTATAAGATACTTTCTAAGATATTTGAAATTTTCTTTTTTTGCATAAGGTTATCCGACTGTCCATCACAATTTTTAAATTTTTTTCACTATCCCATTGAATTATCTTGGAATCTTCATCAAAATCATTTATTGATATGATAGTTGATTTGATATGATATATGCATTGCTGGATTTCTCTGTTTCATTGATCTATGTCGAATTGCTCTGATAGATTGAGGCCAGCCTGGTGTACATAGTGAGACCTTGCTTTAAAATCATCCCCCCAACCAAAAAGGAGATTAAGTAATATAACACTTCTAAATGTCTCCCCTCTCTATTTTAGCACTTTGCATTTCCCTTAAAATTAGTGTTGTGGCAGGCAAGATAGCTCAGTGGTCTAAGCGCCTGCTTAGGCAAGCTCAGGCAAGCGTGCAGGGACCTTGGTTTAATCCCTGGCACTATATGCTGCACCAGCCCCCAAGATAGGCTGATTTGCCCCCCCCACCAAATAAATAAGTAAAATAAAATTAGAGTCAATTTCTTTCTTTTAAAAATTTTATTTATTTATCTATCAGTACAGGACCTTGCACTTGCCAGGGAAGTGCTTATTTTTCTGAACTATCTCCCTGGCCCTAAAATGTATTTATTTGGTACATGGTCTCACTATGCAGGATGGACTCGTGATCCTTGTGTTTTCAGCCTCCTCATTGCTGGGATTACAGGGGTGCACCAGCATACCCACTCTCGGTGGCTGGCTCAGAGAGTCCAGGGTGGGGGTGGTGTGGCACGTGGTGGAATTGAACCCTGGTCTCTGTGCTTGCCTAAGCAGGTGTTTGGTCTGCTGAGCTATCCAATGTCAATTTCTTAAAAACAAAGAAAATAAAAAGAAAGTATATTGTTCTTTTGATTATTCATTGACTCTATAGATCATTTGAAGCATTGACACCTTGATATTGAACATTCTGATCTACTAACAATCATATTTCTTTCTTTTTTAAAAAATTATTTATTTATATTTTAACTTGAAGAGTGAAAAATAGAAGCAAAAACAAAGAGAACAAATGACATAAACAGGGTAACACAATGATACATATGTTACAGATTTTCACAACATGGATGGCTAATTATATATATATATATATATATATATATATATATATATATATATATATATATATATATATATTAATAAAACAATCCAACACAGATGCACAGATGAGCAGTCCACAATACAGGCAGGTTATCCACAGAAATTGTTGACTTGAGCCATTCACAGTTAATTATATTAATATAACTTTATATACCTCATTTTTATACTTTTCTGCTGGATGGTTAAGACCGACTTAAAGCAAGACCTATATAACAAGAAATGTAACTTTTGTATCAGATAAGGTCAGTCAGGTACCCTCGGGGTTTATCCTGTAACCCTGCACTGCACTTTGTAGATCCCTTGTCAGTGTCAGCCTTGTGGATGTGTCGTGGCCATTGCTTGACCAATTTGCTCTCTGTGGAAGCCTGAGAGAAAGTTTTCTCTCCATGTGATTCCCTTAGGCATTGATTGCATTCCTCTGTGGCCCCTAATCTCCTTGATCAGAAAATTTGGGGCACTACTGAGTTCCATGATGTTACAGTACAGGTTCTCCTATGTCCTGAGTCTTCACTGACCTTGAAAGGCTAGGGCCAAAATGTTGGCTGACTTGGCAGCCTTTCCTTTTCTCCAATTTTTGATCTCCAAACTTAGGTTGTTAACCCTCCAGAAGAGAAGTTTATTATACCTTGCAATATATGCAGTTCAGTTTACCCACACTATTAGTCTACATATCAGACATCATAGGCATAACATGAAACATGTATTTTCCATCAAGTATGGAGGTACTAAACTCTAAGTCCATACAGAATATGAAGAAGAAAAAATTAAAAAAATAGGAATGAACACTTACATATATTTACATAGATATTTAGAAATCCATCCATATACAGCATAGTAACATTGTAGCATGACTGTCTTCTGACTTTTTGTCTTATTTTTCATTTACTACCCTTTAAAAAATGGCAGTATAGTAATAGGTGGTATGTCATGACAAGAAGTACATATTTAGAACACCAAAATGGCAGGCATTTGGAGTGTGACCCTTCTATTACACATTGTTAAATTCAGTGTAGTTGCTTGGTTCACAGGTATCAGCATATGTTGTTAGTTGGGGTGAGAATCCTACCACTTAACTGCTACTTTCAAACATCTCCTGATGTTTCTCAGGATCATTGTCTTACCCATCTAGTGTGTATAAGTGGTCTTGCCACTGTCATGTTTCTCAGTGTTTCTCTTTGCCCTCTCCTCATTGTCCAATTCTCAAGTTCTTGCTTTCCTTTTAATTGTGTTATGCATTTCTATTTGCAATTCTTCCTTTGAGTTATACTAGGGAGACTATATGATATTTGCACATGTGGGTCTGGTTTATTTTGCTTATAAGTATGTCTTCAAATGGCATCCACTTAAATATGAAGGCTTTGAGTTTATCATTCTTTACAGCTGAGTGATACTCCATTGTATAAAAATACCACATCTTTTTCAACCATTCCTCATGTTACGGGCATCTTGGTTGTTTCCAAGATTTTGCTGTCACAAATTGTGCTGCTGTAAACATAGGTACACATATATCCCTATGATATGATGTTTTCAGTTCCTTGGGGAAAATTCCCAGTAGGGGTATAGCTGGCTTGAATGGGATTTCCAGTCCTAGTTTCTTAAGGAGTCTCTACACTGATTTCCACAATGGTTGCACCAGTCTACATTCCCACCAGCAGTGGACAAGGGTTCCCTTTTCCCCCACAACCTCTCCAACATTTGTTGTTGGTTGCTTTGTTTATGATAGCCATTCGAACAATCATATTTCTATTTGGTCTTTATTCAGCAATGCTTTGTAGTTTTCACTGTATAAGCCTTAGATAAATTTTATTACATTGATCATTGCTTTTTAATGTTATTTTTTAAATACTGTTATTTTTAAAATTTCAAAAAATTCACTTATAATTGTTTGTTATTAATATATAGAAATACAGTTAAAAGCACTCGCTCTTAATCCCAGCACTCTGGAAGGCTGAGGCAGGAGGACCACCAAATGGAGCCCAACCTGGGAAAAACAAACAAAAAAAAGCAATAACAAAAATCAGCCCCTAAAACCAAAAAAGCCCACAAAAACAAGGCTGGGGATAAGTGTAATGAAAAGATTCAATCCCCAGTTCTGTAACCCCCACAACTGCAAAACACAAAACCAAATGCTAACCCTCCAGCCCGAAAATTTAGACATACATCTATCTATCTATCTATCTATCTATCTATCTATCTATCTATCTATCTATCTATCTATCTATCTATCTATCTATCTTTTTTTTTGGTACTGGGGGTTGAAGTCAGAACCCTGTGCTTGCCAGGCAGGTGCTTACTTTACTGAGCTGTCTCCCTGGTCCTATATTTTTAATTTTTAATTTTTTGGTATTGCGGTTCAAACTTAGGACCTTGTGCTTGCCAGGCAGGCACTTGTGCCACTCAGCTATATCCCTGGCCCAGTCTAATATTAAAGATTCTTGCTTTTAATCTGTCTTTATGTTTCAAGTATTTGGTCTTTTTTTTTTTTTTTTTTTTTTTTAAGTACTGGGTACTGAACCTAGGACTTTTGCACTGACCTACATCGCCAGACCTTAATTTTTAAAATTTTGAAATAGGGTCTTGCTGAGCTGCGAAGTTGCCTGCACTGCTCTTAAACATGCAGTCTTCTTCCTCAGCTTCTCAGTTTTCTGGGATCACATGCACGTGCCCATTTAAGTCTTTCATTTTAATCCAGTTTGATCATCTCTGTATTTTAATTTGGGTGTCTAGCCCATTTATATTTAGCTTAATTATTGGCATACTTGGGTTTCAATTTCCCTCCTTGCTTTATGTTTTCTTAGTTGTATATGTTCTTTTGCCCCTAGTTTTGTGTGTGTGTGTGTGTGTGTGTGTGTTTAAATGTATTTGGTACAGGGTCTACAGGGTGTTTAGGGTCTCATTACATAAATGGGACTTGTAGTGATCTTTCTGCTTTCAGCCTTCCATTCAGTGCTGAGAATATAGGCATGCACCATCATGCTCAGTCTCAAACACGGTCTCAGTGTGTCCCAGGACAGCACACCAGGGATCGAACCCTGGCCGTTGCTTGTGTTTTATTTTGGATTGAATCAAAAAAATATATAATTTATTTTCTCTGCACTACTGAAAGTTTGTACCTTTAATTATATTCTCTTACTTTCTAACAGAGCTTCAGGGGACAGAATGGGCTGCCTGAGGATATGGTAAAAGATATAATTTTTCAAAACTACATCTCAAATCTTGAGAAAAATGACTATCTGGACTCAAAATCCTGGTACAATTTGTTTGGCTCTTTTCCCTGGATTCCTCTCTTTTGAGACACAACCACCTCAACTTTGGTTAATCTTCAAGATGGCACAAGCTGTGCTAGCAATCAAAACAAGAGAGAGACTTAAAAGTAGTATTCCAGGGCTTCTGAACCTTCCCTTCTACTTTGAGGGAGAAATCTCTTCTACATGATTGCCAGGGCAGTGGGCTGGAACGTGGGAAAGAGAGTCACGTTGACTGCCCCCCATGTCTGAGGACTGGCAGTGGACTGGGCTAAAGCAATCTTGGAGTACTTCTGCATTTTTCACTATGCAATATCCATTATGACATAGCATGAGAACTAGGGTTATGAAGACAGAAGAATTGCATTTTCATGTGGTAAATCCTTCATTGTGGAGATCAGCAAGCTACAGTTAGATAACCACTTTGTAGGGGGTGCTGTAGCAAGGAGTTTTCAGTAACAGATTGGATAGTGGGCTGGGGTACTGTGCTTAGATTTTCCTGAGCATCAGAATCACTTAGGAAGCTATTTTAATTCTTATTGTCTTGAAGGGAATAGATGCATAATGTTTCAGATATTCACAAATAATACTCAGTGGCCTATAACAAAATGCAGTGGTTTCCTTTCCCAGCTTTCTTCAGTCCCCAAGCTCTATTCCCCAGAGGAAACAACTTTAACTCTTGTTGCTATAGTACTCATCTCCATTTTTCCAAACAATATATAGATACTAGTACTTTGTGATAAGTAAATATTGGTAGCTCTTAGTTTTCTTTTTGTTTTGGCGAAACTGGGGGTTGAACTCAGGCCTTGAGTTTGCCAGGGAAGTGCTTATTCCACTGAACCATCTCCCAGGCCCAAATGTTACATTTATTTTATTTATTTATTTATTTTTGGCAGAACCACGGATTGAACTCAAGCCCTTGTGCTTGCCAGGGAAGCACTTATTCCACTGAGCCATTTCCCTGCCCCCTTGATAGCTCTTTGGTATCAGATTTATTTATTTATTTATTTTGCTGGTTCAGCCCGCCCTGCGGGTGGGACTGGCAAGGTATGCAGTGCTGGGGATCAATCCCATGTGCCTGCCTAAGCTTGCCTAAGCAGTTGCTTTAGACCACTGAGCTGTCTTGCTGGCCTTTTGGTATCAGTTTTAGACAGCCACTTAAATTTTCTTATGAGAGGTTAAGATCTAGTTATTCTAACTCCCAATATAACTATTTATTTATTTTTGCAGAACTGGGGATTGAACTCAGGCCCTTGCACTTGTCAGGCAAGTGCTTATTCTACTGAGCCATCACCCCAGTCCCTTAATATAACTATTTATCATTTGAGATATACCAACTTTCATCATTTACTTGGCTGTGTTGACTGAAATATTTATAACTCAGCATTGCCACAGACAGTAATTCCTATATTTTCCTTTTTTCTAAAATTAATAATTTTTTTTAACTTGCTCAGTTTTATGGTTAGCAACAAAAATTTTTCCTATACTTCTTAACAGACCCTGAGTATGATTTGTCACAAAATCAGTTTCATGAGATAACCTATTATTTTTACAAAAATTAGAACTGCTGCTCCTTGTATCAGGTCTACTCTAGCTGAGTTGATTGCTTCGAAGACGTGCTGCACTCTTTCACCCAAAGATTTTCCTTGCTTCCACTCTTGGGTTTCCTTCCCTTGCCTCTTCTTTTGTTTCTAAAACTCATGTATTTGTCTTGCTCTTCTGAAATACTTTGGCAAAATGCACCTTTCAATAGTTTCATCATACTGTTGTTATAAAAACAAAAGCTTGGTGATGACATATCATTTCTTTTCTTTCTTTTTTTTTTTTTTGTATTTTAGGGAAGGGCCTACAGGGTGTTCAGGGTCTCACTACTAGATCAGACTCTTAGTGATTCTCCTGTTGCAGCCTCCCAAGTTCTGGGATTACAGGCATGGGCCATCATGCCCAATCTCAATTGCCATCTCAGGGCACCCCTGGGGTGGGGCTGGCATAGCAGACCCAGGGATTGAACCCATGGCCCCTGTGCCTGCTTGTAGGTGATTTAATCTGCTGAGCTATTTGGCTGGCTCACTATGAGTCATAGTGCCCCAGTCTGAACTGGTAGTCTTCTATGTGCTATGAATAGTCATATATATATATATATATATATATATATATATATATATATATATATTTATTTTTTTTTTTTGTCTTTTTGAGACAGGGT
>PVKA01006740.1:0-81658 GCA_004027165.1 Ctenomys sociabilis | reverse complement strand
GGTGCAACATTAGGGTGCTAATTTGTTCTCCTTCTGTTTTCCTAATGTGTGAGTTCATAGCTATGATTTTCCCTCTAAGAACTGCTTTCATCGCATCCCATAATTCTGGTAAGTTGTGTTTGAATTTTCATTGAATTGTAGATATTGTTGAATTTCTTGTTTAATTTCTTCTGCGACCCATTGATTGCTGAGTAGGTTGTTGTTTAGTTTGAATTTAGCAGGGTATTCTGGTTTCTTTTGTCATTTGTTTCCAGTTTCATTGCACTGTGATCAGTGAACATAGACGCAAAAATACTCAACAGAATCCTGGCAAATAGAATACAGCAAATCATCAAGAAGATCATACACCATGACCAGGTAGGATTCATTAAAGGGATGCCAGGATGGTTCAATATTCGAAAATCTATAAATGTAATACACTATATTAATAGACTGAAATCTAAAAACCACATGATCATCTCAATTGATGCAAACAAAGCTCTTGACAAAGTCCAACACTCATTCATGTTCAAGATCCTACAGAAAATTGGAATAGATGGACTCTACCTTAACTTGATAAAAGCCATCTATGACAACCCAAAAGCTAATATAATCCTAAATGGGGGAAAACAGAAATCTTTTACTCTTAAATCAGGTACAAGACAAGGATGTCCTCTATCACCCCTCCTATTCAATATAGTTTTGGAATCATTAGCAACAGCCATTAGAAAAGAGGGAGAAATAAAGGGAATAAGAATAGGTAAAGAAGAAGTCAAATTATCACTGTTTGCAGATGACTTGATACTTTACTTGGAAGACCCCAAAAATTCCACCAAGAAACTACTAAAACTGATAGGGAAATTCAGTACCATAGCAGGATACAAAATCAGTACTCAAAAGTCAATAGCATTTCTCTACACAGATAACAAGCACACTGAAAGGGAAACAATAGAAACAATACCTTTTACAATAGCACCATGGAAAATGAAATACCTTGGGATTCACTTAACCAAGGAAGTCAAAGATCTTTTCATGGAAAATTACAACACCCTAAGAAAAGAGATTATAGAGGATTTCAGAAAATGGAAAGATATTCCATGCTCCTGGGTAGGAAGAACCAACATCGTGAAGATGGCCACATTCCCAAAATTGCTGTACAGATTTAATGCAATCCTTATCAAACTGCCACCAACATACCTCCCAGACATAGAGAAATCATTCCTAATATTTATTTCAAACCACGAATGACCTAGAATAGCAAAGGAAATCTTGGCCAATAAAGACAAGGCAGGAGGCATCACAATTCCTGACTTGAAATTATACTGCAAAGCCACTGTGATAAAATCAAAATGGTATTGGTAACAAAATAGACCTGAGGATCAATGGAATAGATTAGAAGGTGCAGAAGCATTTATGAACACACTCAGCCATCTGATCTTTGACAAAGGGGCCAATCATACTTACTGGAAGAAAGATGTCCTCTTTAACAAATGGTGTTGGAAAACTTGGCTTTCTACATGTCAAAAACTAAAACTTGACTCTGCTCTATCACCATGCACTAAGTTAAAGTCAAAATGAATTAAAGTTCTAAACATTAAAACAGAAACACTCAATTTCCTGGAAGAGAAAGTAGGAGGAACTCTTGAAGACATAGGGGTAGGTAAAGCATTCATGAACAAACATATATTTCCACGGGAAGCACTTGAAAGAATCAACAACTGGAATCAACTCTTTTTTAGGAGCTTCTGCACGTCAAAAGAAATTGTCAACAGAGTGAAAAGACAACCCACAAATTTTGAAAATATCTTAACTAATAAGCAATCAGACAAAGGTCTGCTCTCTAGAATATATAAAGAACTAAGATATAACAGGGCCCTCAAATTTAAAGACCCAATCCAGAAATGGGCATCTGAGATGAACATACACTTCTCAGAGGATGAAATTAAAGAAGCGAATAAATATATGAAAAAATGCTCCACATTGCTAGTCATCTGTGAAATGCAAATAAAAACAACACTGAGAGACCATCTCACTCCAGAAAGAATGGCTATCATAAGGAAATCAACCAACAACAAATGTTGGTGAGGTTGTGGGGAAAAGGGAACACTTCTCCACTGTTGGTGAGAATGCAGACTGGTACAACCATTGTGGAGGTCAGTGTGGAGACTCCTCAAAAGAGTCAGACTAGAAATCCCATTCAAGCCGGCTATTCCCCTACTGAGAATTTTCCCAAAGGAACTGAAAACATTGTAACATAGTGATATATGTGTACCTATGTTTATAGAAGCACAATGTGTGATAGCAAAATCTTGGAAACAGCCAAGATGTCCATCACATGAGGAATGGTTGAAAAAGATGTGGTATATCTATATAATGGAATATTACTAATCTATTAAGAATGATAAGATTGACGCATTTATATTGAAGTTGATGCCACTTGAACATATACTCATAAGTGAAATAAACCAGACACACATGTGTAAATATTGTATAGTCTCCCTAGTATAAGAAGCGAAAAGAAGAAATACAAATGGAAATGTACAACAACAACTAAAAACAATTGAGTCAGATAAGGCAAAGTGAATGGCATATGCTGCAGGATACTAATCAGCTGTTCTTCTGGATGGTTAACAACCTAAGTTCACAGATCAAAATTGGAGAAATAGAAGAGCCACAAGGCCAGCCAACATTTTGGCCCTAGCTTTCAAGGTCAGCAAAGGCTCAGGACATAGGAGAACCTGTAGTACAACATCATGATACTCAATTGAGGCCCAAATTTTTGGAACAAGGAGATTATGGAGCCACAGAGGAAAGAGATCAAAGTTCTATAGTTCTCTCTGGGGAGAGTCACATGGAGAGAAAACTTTCTTTCAGGCTCTCACAGAGAGCAAACTGGTCAAGCATTGGCCGTGACTCATCCACATGGATGACACAGACAAAGGATCTACAGAATAAGGTACAGGACTACAAGATAAACCCTGAGGGGACTTCACTGACCTCATAAGAAACAAAAAGTACATGTGTTGGTATATAGGTCTTGCTCTATCTAGGTCTTAACCATCCAGCAGAAAAGTATAAAAATGAGGTATACACTGTGGGGTCATAATAGTAAGTTGAGCTGTAAATGGCTATGGTTGACAACTTCTTCAGATAACTCACTATTGTTGTGGAATGCTGGACTGTGTTGGATTGTGTCATTGAGTTCAGGTACCTAAATTAGTTGAATGACAATAGAGTGCCCATCTCTGACAGGCGTAGACAAAGAAAAGGGTATACAAAGGAAGAATCATGATGTGTGTGTATGGACAGTACAGTTATGATAGATAATGCCGTGCTTCTACATAATTCTATGAGAGGCAAGAGTTGCACTAATGGTGGTTGGACAGGATATTTATTATGTCCGCTTCTAGTACTATGGACAACCACTAGGAAAATAACAAGGTAGAAAGTATTAATTATTGAATCTTTGATGTAATTCAGGTATAAAAAATAAGATAAGTAAACAGCTACACTCTCTTAATTTATTGATAAGCGACATCTGCTATAATAATGTAAGTATAATATCATGTATGCACCTTGTACGATACCAAAACATTATGAAAACAGTTTGCAATGTATTAATTTATCAAATCGATCTTGTCAAGGTATCTTAAAACACTCTCATTGATATTTGTACTTCTATAAAATAAAAATTTAAATTAAAATTAAATAATAAGTAAATAAAAAATTCACTGTGTCACCTTGCACATATGTACAAGTATAGTCATGAGCTGCATAATGATATTTTCATTAATTATGAAGCAATTATGCCATGGTGGCTTGGTGCGATATTGTCATTTAGTGACATACTTATGTTACCACATCACTGAGTGACACATTTTCAGAACATATCTCTCTAGTTTAAGTGATGCCTGACTGTACATACAAGTCTATAAAATATTTCTGTGATCTAGTACATGTAAGTCACTGTATTTTAATTCTTCAAGGGCTGATATAAGATTTTAGAGTAAAATTTGAAAGAATTTAATAAATAAATTACTTAAAAATTTGTAAGATAGCTTTCCTAATTTCCTAACATCAGTACACTGATGATTCTTCAGTTTCTTTTTTTTTCCCCTTCTGTTTCTTTACTGATTGTTTGGTCTAACACTCTTATGGTCCTTAATTCCCAGCATAGCCATGAAAATCTCTTATAATTCTAGAAAACTCTGGTTGACAGAGAAGAAGAGTTGGCCTACTAGCGGAGCATTACTTTTCTGAAGCTTTAGATGATTATGACTGTTGAAACATTATGTGGAAAAATGGAAGCTGGCAGAAAAACAAAAACTGCTCCCGTGGAGAGACTGTGACTGACGTTACGGTACCTTCTTGCTGGTGAGTAGTCAGTATCTAAGATGGGTTCTAGGGCTGCTCGTGGGGGCACTCGACTGGAGCCGGTTACCATGACTCAGAGCATACCTTCAGAAGGAAAGAACATGTCTCCTTTTTAGGATGATTGTTACTGCTTTTCTTTTTTAATGTCACAGAAAAATGTGATGAAGAAGTTTACTTTAATTTCCTCAGCTTGTGACTGCCACATATCATGCAAGTGTGGCCAATGCTGTGCCCTGGGGAACGGGTCCCTCTGTCGGTGGGCAAGGCTGCTCTACCCTCCTCCCATGGACTGAGCCTTCATAAACCAGGTGCCTGCCTGGAGATAATAGCTGGGTTCTGAAGGGGCTGATTTTCTATTTCAGTCACCTGGTAACATGGTTAAGAAACCTGCAACCTCCACCCCATTCTCCTGTTCCAACCCGTTGGGCGAGCAGTGACACAAAGCCATCAGGCAAGGGTAGAAAGCAAACCACCATAGATGACTATGTAGTGGGGTGAATTAAATAGTGTTCATTTGGCCAGGTATACACTCCTTTGTCAGGCTTCAACAAAACTGTCTTCAGAAGAAAAGGTGGGTCTGGGGTGAGATAAGTGTGCAGATGCCTCTCAGGGGTGTTGACATTGACACAGAGCCAGAAACAAGGCACAAAACCATGGGAAGCACTTGGAATCTCTGTAAACCTCTCAGCACAGACTGGGACAGGTAGGTCATCTCCTGCATGACCAGGGCCACATGCACATGTATAGTGGCAGGACGCTACTGTACAGATCCCTTGTCCCTGCTAAGGCTGGGCTTGTTCTACCCTTGCAAGACCGAAGTCCTCTCCGGGCCTGTGAGTTGCACACTAAGTGTCTAAGACAGAATGTGACATAAGTCTTTTTTTTTTTTTTTTTTTTTTTGTCTTTTTGAGACAGGGTCTCGCTATGCAGTTCAGGCTGGCTTTAAGCTCACTTTGTAGCTCAGGCTGGTCTCGAACTCACAACAATCCTCCTGCCTCAGCCTCCCGAGTGCTGGGATTACAGGCATGCGCCACCACGCCCGGCTGACATAAGTCTTTAACAAGTTAATTCTAAGGAATTGTTTTGCTTCAGATTTTTAGGTAAGCAATCCTTTTTTCTTCCCTAGCTCTGGAAATTGCAGGTACCAGTGCTCTACTCTGTATTTTCCAAGTGGAAGTATTTTAATCATCAAATATTTATGTTTAAATGGTGACAGCAAGGCAGCTGATATTTCAATCAGTACAAAAACACACCAGACTTTCCTTAGTTTTTACTTTCTGTGTGGTACTAGGGATTTAATCCAAAGACTTCACACTGAGCTATGGCCCTAGCCCATTTTCTCATTATTTTTAGAAACTAATTCTTAAATCTTACTAAGTTGTCCAGGTTGGGCTCTAACTTCTCTGTGGTACCAGGATCACACTCTGGATCTTGAACTTGCCACACAGGTGCTTAAGCCACTGAGCGATAGCCCCAGCTGGCTCTGACCTGTGGCCCTCCTTCCCCCGCTGGGCTCTGACCTGTGGCCCTCCTTCCCCAGCTGGCTCTGACCTGTGGCCCTCCTTCCCCAGCTGGGCTCTGACCTGTGGCCCTCCTTCCCCAGCTGGGCTCTGACCTGTGGCCCTCCTTCCCCAGCTGGGCTCTGACCTGTGGCCCTCCTTCCCCAGCTGGCTCTGACCTGTGGCCCTCCTTCCCCAGCTGGGCTCTGACCTGTGGCCCTCCTTCCCCAGCTGGGCTCTGACCTGTGGCCCTCCTTCCCCAGCTGGGCTCTGACCCGTGGCCCTCCTTCCCCAGCTGGCTCTGACCTGTGGCCCTCCTTCCCCAGCTGGCAATGGGGTGATGCTCATTTGCTCTCAACTTTATTGCACAGTAAGTTTTTACATTGCTGCAGAAGTCGGCTGGACTGAGATGGAAAGGAAATAAACGTCTGGGAGATTCCGTGGTGTGTATGAAGTTCTACTAAGACCTTTGGCTTAGAGCTTTTTATCGCCATCGCTGTCAGATGGTAGCAGGGAAGTAAAGCAATTTTTCACATTACTGTTGGAAGACATTCCATCTTCTGTTCTCAATATTAAGAAAATGTTCATTTTTTTCAGTATATCAGAGCCACAGTCAAATCTTTGTTATACACAAAAAAATAGGGCTTTTGTCTTATGGAAAGAAATGGACAAATGTGGGAAAGATAGCTTCAAGGACTAAGAGGGTGAATATCTCTGCAAACAAAGCAATCTTGACATAAAGATATTATCTTAAAACATTTCTCCTTCCTTGATAAATTAGACACATGACAACACGATGTTTCTCCAGGGACGGAAGTCAAGGATCCTGAGGGGCCCTCAGAAGTATCTGAAACTTAACTGCTGGGACAGGAACTTTGATGTTAAGTGGTGCGAACAGATTATATTTTAATTTACACATCTGACAGTGAGGGAGAGGATAGCTGGGGGATCAAACAGGGAGTGTGCTTCAGCAGGAGTTATGAGATGTCTTTACCAACAAGTAAACTAATAGTGTTTCACACCGGGATTTCCAATTCACACTCCATGGTTGTAGAAGCAGAAAGGCGTCTAATAGATCTCTCCAGCTCCAATGCAGAGTGCCAGGGTTCTCCCAAAGAAAGACAGGAAGGAGCTTCTGTGATAAGAATCAGCACAACACCAGAGATTCTCAGAGGCTTCTTAAGTGTTAAGGATCGGGTGGGGCTTCTGCTTCAGTCGTTCCATCCTCAGTTCGATGCCATTGGCTTTAGAAGTTGTCTGACAGCTGCTTCATGTTTTCCGGGGTGACTATGATTTGAGTCTTTGTTCTCACAAGCCAGGGCCTTGGGTGATGCCCTTACCTCCTTCTGAATTGTTAGGTTTAACCCTAGGCAGGACTCCACTCTGCTTACCTCAACACTGGGGCCATCGGCAGCCCTGGCCACTAGCCAGGTGTGGCCACTGAACCCTTGATTTTGAGGACCTTGTCCAAAGAAAAAGGAATATAAAAGATCTTTCTCTTTCTGTCTCTTGTGTCTCTGTCTCTGTCTCTCTGTCTGTCTGTCTCTGTCTCTCTGTCTCCTTCTTTTCATTCCCCTAACCCCCTGCGGTAGGGCTAGAAACCAGGACATTGCACTACTAGGCAAATATACTGTCACTGAGCCAAAGTGTCAAAGGCAACTTTCCAACCCTTAGCATTTCAGGAGCTGCTAGGGTAACAAAGTACGTTTTCCCCAGAAGCTTTCATCAGGGGGTTTTCTTTTTTTTTTTTTTTTTTTTTTCCTTGTCAAATCAGAGATCTGAAGAGGGGGTACGTGAGGAGGAGGAGAAGAAGAAAGTGTGGATGGGTAAGTGGAGGGAGCCTATGTCTCCCCCTTGTGCGAGCTGGGATGGACAAATCTTGTTCTTAGTCCTGTGTGTTTAGAGAAGACTATACTAAGTGGCTTAACTCACCACAGGTGGAAAGAAACAAATGTAGGTTAACTCTGCACTTAATGAGAGGTATCAAGGTGTTTCAAATCCTAAGCATTTGACCAAAGAGAGATTCCTGTTGCTTTTAATGTTATAATAATGCCATTTAAATGGTGAAAGCAGCTAGTGCCATGGGTTATCTTTATTTCTTGTCTATGGCCTGAATTAGGGACCCAAAGTGCCAGTGAACATCATGAGGTACGGTCAGGTATACTTGAGCCGAGGCTTCTGGGCAGTATGGGAATTTATATTAATTCTCAAGTTGATGGCCTTCTAGAACCTTCTGGAGGATAGGAGTAATGCTGACTAAAGGACCTGCAAGACTTAGGTCAGACCAGTGAGGCTTTATAAACAGTAAGAGAACAGTAAGTTCTTGTCCTGGTTGCACCAGTAATAAAGGACAAGCTGCTTTAGATTTCCCCCCTAAGGCAGGGATTATAATAGTAAGTATAATACCTTGTTTACAGGAATCATAGAGCAAATAACAGACTTTTTGACATTTTATAGCTTCCAAAGATTTAGACTTTTAATTAATTCTGACAAGATATCATACAGCATGAAAATCATATTCTGAATTGAGTATTGTTTAGTGTAGGAGGTTAAGATAGGTCTGTAACTGTACAATTTTCAATCTTTTAGCATGAGAGTCTTGAGTTGTGGTCCCAATCAATGGGTTCAGTAACATCTTGGGCCCTGTTAGAAACATAGGCCCCAGGGTCCTTGCCCTGGCCAACTGAATCTGAAACTCTGGGAGCCTGACGTTCTACAGTAGCATCTGTTAATTGCACATATTAATGGGGTTCAGGGTGGCATTTCTATTTATATGCACCATGCACACCAATCAAATCTGGAGCACCTTTTCTCTCCACCCTCTCCCCAGCCTGCTTGACTTATAGTAATTGTGAATCTAATTTTAGCTGTTTCAGCTTCAACATATGAGACAAAACCCATGATACTTGTCTTTATGCATCTGGCTTATTTCATGTAACAGAATGACTCCCAGTGCTACACATTTTGCTGCGAATGACAGGCTCTCCTTCACTGGGGACAGTAACACTGCTGCGTATCTACACTGCGCTTGCTTCATTCACCCGCTGATGGCACCTTGGCTGGCTCCAGTCTTGGCTACTGCGAGTAGTGCTGCAGTAAGCCCAGGGGAGCAGCTGTTTCTTTGGGTTTCCTGATTTCATTTCCTTTGGATATATGCTTACGCATGGATGATCAGATTGTAAATTAAGTTCTAGTGTTTACTTTCTTGTTTTCTATAATAGCTGCACACTAACTTCCAACTCTACTACCAGTATATAAGAATGTAAGAGCTCTTTTTCCCTCCATCTCTTCTCCCTGATTTACTCTCTCTCCTTCCCTCCTTTCACCCCTCCCTCCCTCCCTCTCTCCCTTCCCCCTTTCTTTCTGTTCCAACTGGGGTGACATAGTATCTCACTGTAGTTGTGATCTGTTTTCTCTGATGGCTAATGGCCTTGAACATTTTTCATACGTTTGCTGGCTGTCTTGCTTCTTTTATGAGGTTCTATTAAGATTATTTGCCTACACTTTAATTCTATTACTTTTCTCTCACACTTTTTGAGTTCATTGTGTATATTAAACATTAACCCTTTGTCAGTTTAATAACTTGCACAGATTTTCTCCCATTCTGTCAGGTGCCTCCCTCTTCACCGGAGGAGTCTGACAAAGGCCTCAGCTGACTCTGATGGGGGCCTATGTTTGAGAACTGAGGGTGACAAGGCACAGGACATCAGCTGGTGTTGACATGTCTGTTTCAGAATCCTAGGTTGGGCTGGGAGTGTAGTTCACTGGCTGAGAGACTGCTTACCAAGCACAAGGTCCTGAGCTCAGTTCCTGATAGCCCCCCAACCAACAACAACAACTCCTCAAGAATCCTAGGTATATACTATATAGAACATATAAAATACAGAGCTGATGGTAATATTGACCACGTTTTCATTCTTGGAGCACTACTTGGTTATTTTGGTGTCAAGCATATTTGACTCTACTTTTGGCTTCAGACCAAGGGGCGACATTTACCATTTTTTGAGTTCATTTACTTCTGTGATGTTAGTAACCCTGCCATGGGCTTCTGAGAGAACCATCCCACTGTGCGGAGCAGCTGAGTGTGGATGCTTGGAATGCGCGTGGGGGTCTCACCTGCACACCTGACCTGGTGCCCTCTCAAGGCCTTTGCTCTCTCTCTCCCCTCTCAGCAGCTGTTCTGAGCACCCTTTGCCCAGTGTGATTAATGCAATGACCAAGCAGTCTGCAGAGATTCAACAGCCTGTGGGGAATGCTGCCTGATGTTTACCCTGAGCGAAGACACCCGGACAGCTGAAGACCCCTGACTATGGCCCTGAGGATTTGCCCAACTCCACCTGTCTTTCTGCCCGTGAGCAGGTCCAGGCATGGGCACTGGGGTGATCTGATATGCATGTAAAGCTGCAAGCACCCTCGCTGCCCATGCTCTCCTGGTCTTCCTTCTCTACCAGCATGTGTTCCGCGTTCACACGCGTCAGGCAGCTAGCTCATCTTAGGTGGGAAATGTCACTCTCAGCTCCGTTGCTCAGTGTTATTGATCTCAGCATTTTATTGCATGCAGCAAAATTCCTGGCACTTATCTCTTTTGTTCTTTGCATCTTCCCTACTGGCTCACAGTATGCACTTGAGATTTTCTAAGTAAAATGGTTGAAATAAGCCTTTTAAAACCATGAAAAAACAGAAATAAAGAACTATAACATGCATTATTTCTTTACCCAAAGAAAACCATCGCAGCAGTTTGAAATAACATCTATCTATCTATCTATCTATCTATCTATCTATCTATCTATCTATCTGTCATCTTTCTATCTTGTAGTCATGGTCTGCAAAAGATAAATAACAATTTGATGAAGAAAGACTAGCGTAATGTTTAGAAGATGATCTGGAGCCAGCATTCAATTATCTGTGCAAATATCTTCTAGAACAAATAGGGATAATTAAAATTCAAAGAAAATGTGGCTCCTTGAAGCTTGGAGTTACTAAACTCAAGCAGATCTGGGACAGCTAGTGAGCAATGTCAGGCAAAGCAGTGTTTTCTCCTTGCCATTGTCCAGCTTTCAGGTGCTCATAATGAAATGACTGACAACACTGTGAAGAAGAGAAATAATGATGAGTAACCAATAACAAAAGAGACGACTTTCTTGGGAAGAAAAATTACACATCATTCTTACTCCAATTTCCTTTGAAAAACAAATTCTGCAGGTAACAAGCGAAAAGCAAGACAAAAAGAGAAAAAAGGTCACTTATGAACAGATAGCACCTGGAAGCGTGCTTTGAAAGAGAAATACTATTTTCTGTAATTGCTTCAAAAGTTATGACTATTTATATCATTGCTATGAAAAAAGTTTAGAAGGAAGAAGCTGAAGAATAATGTACCATGCCTATGCAGGTCAAACATTTTAATTTACACATGCCAAATCTGAACAGTATCTTATTAATATGGAGCTGGATTAAAAACCTAATTATCACTTGATCAATCCACATACCCAATAATTCTCACCTAAAAATACATATCATGAACCTCCCCTTGAAGACTAAAGAGCAGAGAAACACAAGGTGGTTTTTCTACTGTATGGTGACTATGGATGTTTTCAAAATATCCTGTTGCATATTCTTCTCAATTAGTCCTTAATGTGCTACATCACTTACACCTTCTACCTCTGGGGAGTGGTTGTTACTGGGAGAAAGGTTCTTGCTCGCAAAACAAGAAAGATACACATAGAAGAAAGAAAGCGGTGGCCTTCATCAAGTTAATAACAGAGGCAGAGCCCGGGAGCACATGCTGCATAAGTGTCACGATTTCGATCTGTTCGTAAACATGTTCTACCAGCAGAATTAGCTCACAGAAAACCTCTCATTTAAAAAAAAATTAGCAATGAATATCCACAAATCCCTGTAAAATCTAAATGATTGTCCATAAAAAATGTTCCCGGTGTCTTCTGCCAAATGCGACACGTCTGCCACCCTGTAGCAAGGGAATCTGCCCAAACGAGATGATGACTTGAGTGTTTTAAATGTGTTGCATGTGAGGGCCTTCGTGGGCAGAGTCTGGAGAGGGAGGGCACTGGTTGGAAGCGCCTCCTCTGTCGTCTTTCTCTGCTTGGGAGCAGATGTGCACACTTAGAAGATCACTGGTTTGCTGTGTTAGGAGGCAGGCATTTAATCAGTGGTTAATAATAATGATAAGTTTGATTAATGTTTGTCACTGCAGGACAAATGACAGAACACTTTCCAGAGCAGGATGCACCAAACGTATTCCAAAAATGAAAGTGCAACATTTAAGATGTGTTGAATACTATTATGCTTATGAAATGTGCCATTCTCTCTCTTTTTTTCACGTAAATATATTTTCCCAGAGTTCTAGTTAAGTGAAATGATCCCAGTGCTAGTTTAAAAACTTACAGAGAATAAGTGAGCAATTTACTTTCGGTTTTCTTTCTTAAGTCTAAAATTTCAGGAAAATACAGCAACTAAAAGCAAACAAAAACCCCAAATTTCTTCATCCAAGTGCAGTCATTGGAGTCATTAGAATGGGTTACATAACAACAATGACAGCGAAATCCTCCAAAGAAAGAGTGCCGTGATAACAAGCATTCCTTGTGCTTTATCTTAGGAACACCTTTCAGGCTCTACAGGAAAATGACATTCTACAGGTTTTAACAAATATTTAATGCAAACATGTAGGAGAGAAATAAGCTGGACTAACTAAAGCGGTATGTGTTGCAGACAAAAATTTGAAAAATGAAGAGAATCGAAGGAGAAAACATCTTCCCTGTGGTTAGTGATAACGATAAGCTTATTATCAGCCTGCAAACTGATAGTACAGTTTGGACCTCAATTTTCCAACAGCTAACCCTCCCCCAAGTTGAATGTCGGGCCGAGATCTGACGACTGAATCATACTAGAGGTGCCTTGGCTTTACCATTACCAATAAAATGTATAAATGAAAGACTTTTCTTCCAAATGGAGCTGCAATCCTACCTAAATAGTAATTGGGATTCAGGAATTAAATATAAGCCTACGTCCTCACTTAGCGGTCCCCAGCACAGCGCGGTGACCTGGCTTGACTTCCGGCCTGCTGTGCAGTTGCCCTGGAGGCAGGGAGTGCTGGGACACAGGCGAAGGCCCACTAAAGCGCCTTCTGGCTGCAGTCACCTCGACCTCGCACGTGCCCTCTACCCCCACAGCTGTCCCCGATGTGCACCTTCCCCACCCGCTTGCCCAGGCCTTGCCGCCACTGTTGCCATCCAGACACCAACTCCTAGGTCCCCCCCAGTCGGAGCCGGACTCGGGCGCTGGGAGGAACCGCGGGGGGGAGCCGCGCACGCAGGGCTGCTCTCTCCCCGTTTCCCTTCAGCGCAGTTCTTTCAGCGCTCAGCGCTTCCCTTTCAGAGGTACCCTGAACTGGTTTCCAGCGCCACAGTGTGCGCCAAAATCATCCAGTGCCAATACCGAAACAACTTATTTTGGCTGGAAAGGGTTGTATCAAGGTACTCTACACTAACCCGTTGTACCAGAGTATCAAGACAAAATCTTCTCCTCAAATTTGACAAGTTGTTAAGCAATCCAGTACTGAGGTATGGCTGTAATTAGAATTCAGTGCTCTGAACCAGTATGTAATGTTTCTTTTTAACTGCTATTGGCAATGA
Organism: Ctenomys sociabilis; assembly: GCA_004027165.1. Taxonomy (NCBI): domain Eukaryota; kingdom Metazoa; phylum Chordata; class Mammalia; order Rodentia; family Ctenomyidae; genus Ctenomys; species Ctenomys sociabilis. The sequence goes on along the minus strand of PVKA01006740.1, from coordinate 68,157 downwards.
GAAGGGTTTTGCATCCTAACCAGTACACATAAGTAAACATATAATACACACATAGAACATATATTTGTGTGCATGTGTGTGTGTGTTTGTATGTGTGAGTGTGTGTATTGAAACAGGATCTCATTAAGTCCTTAAATTGCCCAAGCTTGTTTTGAGTTTGCAATCCTCCTGCCTCTGTCTCTGAGTGGCTGGGATTACAGATCTGTGTAACCTATGACATATATTTTTAATGTATATTTGAAATATTTCATTTAAAAATTCATTGAGTTTTGCATATTCCCTTTGCTTATCTCTTCGACATAGCTCCTAGGGCGACTGGGCTGAGGCCCTCTGCCCTCCTCTCCGTGCTTACAGATGCATTCTGTGACATCTGGGCCCCCGCGCTGAAGGTCTTCCTGTTCACTCCTCTGGTGAGCTGAGCTTGGCTGAGGTAAGGTGGGACCTATCGTGTGTCCAGACAGAGCATCTACTGCTTTTTGTTTAAGAGTCATAGGTTTATAATTAGGTTAGAAAATCTTGTTCTCTAAGAAAGCAATGGGAATTAAACCTAGAAAATTTGTAAGTATGGCTCATGAAATAGTTTGTAAGATTCCAAGTTAGTAACCATTGCGATTTTTAGGGTCTCTGTGACTATGGCTGGGTTCTGAAAGACCAAAATAGGTATTAAAATCAAGCCTCCATGCAGCTAAAAGGATTTGAAGGGCAAAAGCAAGTTAAGGTCAGGCTTTTGCACTCTTCAGAAGTCCTGGTTTGCTTATACAAGGGCTCTCCAAGGTACTAAGGAAATTTCTCCTCTTTCATGGGCTTCTTCTTAAGAGGCCAGGAACATCTGTGATCAGTTTTTTTCCTGATAACATAATTATGTAATGTGACAATTTTCAGTTTTCAAAGACAAGTACAAAGAGAGTTTTCATTAAAAACACTGCAGCTTATCTTGTTATTAAATTTCTTCTGAGTGCCTGAAATCAGATGCTAGTTGTGAAAAATATTTGACAAAAATACAGCAGCAAAAAATTACACCAGCAATCGCTAAATATATGTGCAAATGTAAACTGACACAGCCGTTTCCACCGATCCAGGCATCTATGCTTATCAGCTTATATACCAGCTCTGCCGCTTGAGTGTTCTTGTTGATGTGTTCTTCTCTCGCCTCTGATTTGGCCAAGAGTGGAACCCTAACTGCTGTCTCTGGCAGTTTCTACATCTCACAGTGCCTGGAGTGTAGGTTAGGGGGTCTGTGGAATCTGACCAGCAAGGAATGAGGTTCAGATCTTGGCTCTAGAAAGTCTTTTAATTCTTTTTTTTTTTTTAGGGAAGGGTCTATAGGGTGTTCAGAGTCTCACTACTAGATCAGACTTGTGGTAATCCCAAGAGCTGGGATCACAGGCGCACACCTTCATGCCCAGTCTCAATTGTGGTCTCAGTGTACCCTGGGGGCAGGCCCAGCACAGCAGGTGCAGGGATCAAACCCCCAGATCCTGTGCTTGCTTTCAGGTGCTTTAATCCACTGAGCTGTTTGGCTGGCTCTAGTACTGGAAAGTCTTAACTGATTTATTTTTCAAGAAGCAATCACTGAGCACCCCCCTTCACCTAGGGACACTTCCATGTCGGGCACTCAGCTTTCCTGGGACTTCTGTGAGCCTTCTGGGGGCAGACAGGGCTCCTGGGAAAGGCCCGGGCCCTGCCCTGTCTCTCACACTGATGGGCGGGTGGTGTGCCCCCGCCACGGAAGAGGAGGACGTCTTCTTCACCTCTCAGTGAATACAGAGCCCGAAGGAAGAACAAGTCTGAAGGATGAGAGAGCTTGATTGTAGAAGCAGTTCTCTTCCATATCACTAGGCTTGTGGCTCCAGAAGAAAATAACCGAGCAACAGGAATTCAAGTGCATGGTGTGATTCTGCTAGAGGCCTGTTTTGTCTAGCAGCTAATAAAGTGAGTCTCAACAAATCTGCTGTCCAGGGATATTTCATTTTGGCAGTACTGTTGCTCTCATCTGGCTCTATTCAAGCAGAATAATCAAACATTATTGAGCACCTATTACATACATGGCACATTACAGGTTGCATAAGAAGCAGAGAGGACCATGGGCTGGACCTGCCTCCACACTGCTGGTATCTAGTTGGGAGTTTTTTTCTCGATAAAAATAGGTGCAGGACTCACATAGAATTATTTCTCCAAAGAAGATATGCAAGTAGATGATAAGCATATAAAAATATGTTCAAAATCACTACTCTTTAGAGATGCAAATCAAAAGCACAGTGAGATGTTACTTCATGTCCAGTAGGATGGTGTTTACAAAAACAAACAATAGCAAAACCTTGAACCCAGGTGTGTGGGAAGCTGTGGAGAATGGGAAGCGTGTCTCTTGTGCAGCCGCTACAGAAAACCGCAGGTCGATTCTTCAAGAAGCTGAAGGCAGACTCAGCTCAGAACCTGGCAGGCTCGTGTGATGCCCATACAAACCAAATGCATCGATTCTAGTGCCCTCCTGTGCTCACGTTCATCCCAGCTTTGCACCATCAGTGATGGATGCCTACACAAGGTGGTGCACACATGAAATGAAACATTATCCTGCCTTTGAAAGGAAGGGAATCCTGACAAGGAGATGACACAGACGAAGCTTGAGGACACTGCATGAAGTGATGGACTGGTCACAGAAAGATGCTGCAGGATTCAGCTGGCACAGGCTACCTGGAGAAGCTGCTGGGCACCAGAGGTAGAGCAGAGGCTGGTGCAGGGCAGACCAAGGGTAGAATCTGTGTTTCATGCACTCAGAGTTTTAGCATGGGAAGATAAAAATGTTCTGGAGATGGATGGTGGTAGTAACTGTACCACTATGTGAATGTGCTTAATTCCAATACTAGGTATTCTTGAAACGGATTAAAATAGAAAATTTAGGGGCTGGAGAGAGAGCTCAGTAGCTCAAGTGCCGGCCTTACCGGTGTAAGGTCCTAAGTTTAATCCCTTGTATGGAACAGAAAAAAAAAAGGCAAATTTCAACGTTGTACTATTTTACCACGATAAAGTTATTATAGATAAGGGAAAAAAATGAAACGTCACCCATCATTCTCAGCACTCTTGAATACCAATATTATATCTTTTTTCTTATGTTTCCTGACCCCTACATAATTTTAATGTTGTACTGATCCTTTTCATTTTCCCTTGAAGCATTCATTGTATTTTGAATTGATATTATAGAATCAGAAAATCGCTTTGTTCATTTCTTTTATCTTGGGAGTTAATGTGACGTGGAACATCTTTGTGCTCACAGTTTTTCATATTTTACACTGCTTTCTTAGAAAAACTTCCTGTAACAGAATCACGGAGTCATATACATGAGTCTGTTTGTAGCACTTAATATATTTGCCAAATTGGTTTTCTAAGGATCTGCGTTCAATTTTATTGTTATCACCAAGGTATAAAGCTATGGTTATCATCATGTGCTCGTCAGATGTGAGGTCATGCTGTGTGAAAAAATATTACTTGAATGGAGATAAAGTTGCATTTTTTGACTTAAACTTGCCATTTTAAAAAGTTACTCATGAGTTTTAATTGTTATGCTAATATGTCTCTTTACTAGCTGTATTTTATCCTTTTGAAAATGTCTTGACATGATCTATGGATAAATTTCATAGATTTTGTTAACACTTTTCATTTCATTTATGTTTAAGCTGTATTAAATATTAAAATGGTACCTAATTCTGTTGCTTCTCATTTTTATGCTTCTCTTTTGGCCTAGAGCTTAAAAGTTCTTTCCCCGCTGGACTTCAGCGGGTGATCCCATTCCCCTCCCCAGCCTTCTAAGGCCTCAGGCCACATCCTTAAATCCTCTTCGATCTGCAGTTGACTGCAGCCTATGGCACGATTTCAGTGGACAAGGAAGGAAGGAAGGGTGTGAGAACGTGGGGACAGCATTAAGGGGATCTTAGGAGTAGTCTAAGTGAGAGTATGCAGAAGGGACCAGAGAATTGACCTGTATCACCTCCTGCAGTTGGTCGTGTAGACATAATTTCAGGTGGGGACAATGACAAAGGAGGACAGAAAAGGCCTGGCGGAGTTGGGGCCCTGCCAGGGGCAGGCACAGTCCTGAGTGAGCACTGCGTTCAGAGAAGGCAGAACCTCAGAAGGAGCAGCGGCTCAGCGTTTGACAGGAGCAGCAGATGCAGGAGAACAAGTCTGCCGGGTGCGAGCGGGCTCAGGAGCTGTGTCCTAGAGTGGGCTGGCAGTGCGCAGGCGCTGTGGTAGCTGCCGTCCACTCCCGTCACTCCCTTCCTGACCCAGGGTGAGCTGTCCAGTGCAGTTTCAGTGGAGCTGTAACTGCCTTGGATTGTGCTTGCTTCTCTTCAAGAAACCAGAATCTCAGCGGACGTTGACCTTGTCATTTTTCTCTGGGGACTGACCACAGGTGTATACATTTATCACTGTCTATTTTTTCATTAATTTTAAAAATTGTTTATTTTAATTGACAAATGTCTATGCTTATGATACATGGTATTATGTTTTGAGACGTACTCTATACTGTGGAGTGGCAATGTCCAGCTAATCAGTGCATAGGTTACCTTGCACACTTACTCAAGTGGGTGGGAGACAGTTAAAATCTGCTCTTCGCAGTGTTTGTGTATGCAGCAATGTTTATTATTATTATAAGCATCATGGTGGACGACGAGTTTATTTTCTGAGGTTACTTTTTAAGTTTAAAGGCAAGATCTTAGTTCAGCTTCCTAGAGTCCCATTTTCAAAGCCTGCTCAGTTGGCTAATGCAGTAGAAGCTGTGGAACTTTGATATATGAGCCAAGTTTTAAAAATTAGAACCACCTGTCTACAAAAGGTCTGCAAATTTTTGAGACAGGGTCTCTGTTAAGGTTCGTGTCTAGGTGTCTCCTCAAAGCCTCATGAAGCCTTGGAGCAGCTTCTGGAGTTTGTGATTGGTTACTGTGGGTGTGGCTGCTGCCCCGCCCTGGGGCCGGTCATTTGCATTTCAGTGTAAGGAGGGGAGAGAAGCAGGCTGCCTGAGCTGCTGCTACCTCTCCTTTCTAGGCTCTTGCTCTTTGCAACCACCATGAAAGGTTGCTTTCTGCTATGACCTGCTCTGCCTTGGACCCAGCTTTATTGTGAAGATAATGGGTAAGCTGAGCCACTGCTGTTCTTGAGAACTTCAGTGCATCAGGAGAACAGGCTTGTATGAAATGCAGATATAAAGCATATACCAATACATATCAGAGGGCTCATCTGGGGTGTCTTCGTAAGCGTGAAGGAATACAGAGGAATATTTATTTACTTTTATTTCACCTGCCTTCTGTGAGACGCTGGGCTGAAATCGTCGGAACATCTATTACTGCTCATTAATCTGGTCTTTGCAAGAGTTTAGGGACAGTCAGCAGGAGAAGGCAACAGACACCTTAAATTAATAATATTAATCTTAACAAGTGCCATTGCTTGAATCAACTTGAGGCCAGATACTCATTAAATCTTATGGCGGTGCTCTAAGGACATATTGACTCATAGCTTCCAATAGGGGTCTAAGTCCACATTCTCAAAATACAACTATTTTTTTAGTGAACTCAGGAATGCATTCAGTGTCTGCTTCTAACAGATGAAAGCTGCTAGACTCACAAGGATCTGTCCCTCATGTAATTCCTAGCAGCCAGTTGCGTGTGCGAGTGCACGTGTGTGTGTGTGTGTGTGTGTGTGTGAGAGAGAGAGAGAGAGAGAGAGAGAGAGAGGCACAGACAGACCCAGACAGAGACAGAGACAGAGACAGACAGAGAATATTTTCCAGCACGTAATGCACTAAAGGAGCTGAGTCCACCACCAGAGCCCACCTGAGACACATTTAGGCTAAGGAAAATGCCTTGGCTCTCTACTGAAGCTAAGTGCATAATGAAATCTATAAATGAACATGACCCCAAACCTGAGCCCCTGACCCCCCATGCAGGGCTATGGTATTTCCTGCATCCCTTCTCGTCAGGAACAAAACATCTGAATCCTCTGCCCCAAAACAGTTCCCCATTATGATAGAAGAATTTGCAAAACTTATCAGAAAGCATTAGCAAAACTTAGTTCACCAGAAGCCCATAGAATATTCTGAAGAGACAGCAGGAGGGTTGCAGCCCGGCTTTGGGCAGTGCCTTCTGAGGATAGCAGCCACCCAAATGCCACCATGGGAAAATGCAGTTGAACCAGGGTGACAGGGGAGCAGACGGGTGACCCGAAACATGGAACAGAAGTAAGGCCCACAGTCCTGTTTAGTTACCATGAGTAGAAAGAAGAGGGGAAATCGCGGTGGCTGGGAGAGGGAGAAAAGGCCCTTACCGAAAGGGAAAAGGCACGAAAACACTCCATTTTAGTCTTGTGAAAGAGAAAAGACTGAGAAATCTCTAAGGGAATCCTTGTTATATCTTTGTCATTGTTTTACATTTGATTTTCATTTGCTTTGAGGATGTATTTATTATTGGCATTAAAAAAATCTCTCTTGGTCTTTCCTTTTTATACCTGTAATTGAATTTAGGCCCAGCACTTGCCAGGCAAGCACTGCGCTATATCCCCTGCCCTACAAATCGTCTCCTAAAAGCCACTGTGAAAAAAAGGGGATACAAAGAAAGGACCATTCTGTGTCTGTATAAACAGAACAGTGAGGATAAATATGCAGCTACTTTGGCATAATTCTATGAGAAGAAAGATTTGCACTCATAGTGTTTGGACAGGATATCCTGTCTGCTTCTTGTACCATGGATAACCACTAGGAAGATAACAATGTAAAAAGTATTAATTATTGAAACTGTACTATAATTCAGCTTTGAAAAAAGATAGGTATGCAGCTACATTCTCATAATTCAGTGAGTAGAAGGCTCTGCTCTACTAGAGTTTGTAAATAGAATATCATGTCTGCACCGTTTAGAACAAATAACCACTAAGAAAATGATGTGCATTGTATTAAAAAAAAAAAAAAAGCCACTGTGTCTCAATGTCATCGCTGCACCTCCGCTGACGTGGCATCACGAAAAGAGCGTGGCGCGGCCGGCAGTGAAGTGGCAGCTGACTCAGTCTTGAGCCTGCACTCCAGGGACAGGAGCAGACCAGGCGCCCTATGGGCCGCGAGCTTCGCGGGGCTCTGCATTATGCAGCGGTGGCGCCAGGCAGGCCTAGAGCTGGGAGGCGGGCCTGGGCCTTCCGCTTGCCCTCTGCTCTGCGCGGCTGCGCTCCACACACGCGCGTTCTCTCTTCGTCTGCGGCCCTGCAGGGTCAGCTGATAAGTGGGACAGATGGAGCACACGGGGAGTGGTGGGATGAGGGGGTAACAGGGGCTCGAGGGCCCCCAGAGAGGGCTCTGGCGGGGCCTGGCTGCCACTCCTTTCCTCCTCATTGTTTCTGCTCAAGCCATGTCTCCTTGGAAATCCCTTCCATCTATCTTTCCCACTCTTTAGAGGCAATTTCACAACTTCCAACTGTGTGTGCGAACTCTTACTGGGACAGCAGCTGGATTTGTTCACTTCCTCATACCTGGGGGACATGTCATGTTTTGCTTTTTTTTTTTCTGTTTTGGTCTTTGAGACATGATCGCCCTATGCGGTTTAGGTTGGCCTTGAGCTCATTTTGTAACTCAGGCTGGTCGTGGACTTGCAGCGATCCTTCTGCCTTAGCCTCCTGTGTGCTGGGATTATAGGTGTGCACCACCATACCTGGTTTATTGTTTTGCTTTCTGCTTAGCTGCGCTGTACTACTAGCTTAAGCCTAGTAACTTTGCCATCAGACCTCATTCTGTAGAGCCCTGCCTTTTCTCGGCCTTTTTAGCCTAGAGCAATGCATGAAGGGTTTTTTCTAGCTGAAGTTTTCTTTGCAGTGAGCAGGCCCACAGCACCGCTTGCAGGATGACTGGCTGGTGTGTGTGTGTTGATACACCTCAGGGACAGGCTTCTCGCTCAGAAGTACTTGTTCGTCAGTGCAGGAACATCTGCTTTGGGGTTGTAGGGAGGTTTTTTTCTTTATATTTTTATAGCGTTGAAAAATAGTTGTGCTCCACAAATAACCCAATATGAGTCATTCACTTAAAAAAAAACAGCTGATGGCCCATTAGCCAAATGCTCTTCCTGTAAGTCTTGCGTGGAAATGCATTCCCCCAGGCCCCTCTCCTTCCTCTGAGCCGGAGGAGGTGGCGTTCGGCTTCTCTGCTGCAGGGGTGAGCGGCCCAGCTCCTCCGACCTGGGGTCCAGACCCCTCCATGTGTCCCTGGCCCAGCACATCCCCACTTTCTGCGCTGAACGGGAGCTGTGTGCTTCGAGCGTCCACCACACCCCTGGGCCTCGTTCCCAGGCTCTGCTCTTCCCGCTCAACCCCAAGCTGCCATCCCCACTTGGCGACCTGTAAATCTTTGTCATTTTCTTTTCTCAAGGTCACATCACTGCCAGAGAGGCACATAGAGCACTGAGGGTGGGAAACCCTGCAGAAGCTGTGATTTCCATAAATGTGAGCCAGACACATTGGTTCCCCTGACCCGTAGCTGCCACTTTCAGTGAATCACTATACTATTTTCTTATTCTTGCTGTGTCTCAAACTCTTATGCTCAAGCAAGCCTCCTGCTTCAGCCTCTTGGGTAGCTTCAAGGACAGCATGCACCACCACATCTGGCTTGTCAGCAGCTTATGATAAAGAAAAAGCCACCACGTGCAGCTTCTACCCTGGGAGAGGTGACTACCATCCACTGCCTTCCATGGCCTGTGATTTAAGAATTCTCTTTTCACTTCCTAAGACCACAGCAGACAAGCTCATGGCTGGCAAAGTATACCTGGTTTGCAGAATTCTCTCCATCTAAGCGGGGTGATTCCCACAGTTGTCTGCTTTAAACATAATCAGCAGCATCATAAACTTCATCTCAAGCCAATAGGTGCCTGAATGCCTTGGAAGAGCCCAGACACCTTCAATTTCTAGAAACACCACCTGAGAAGACACAGACAGGGGCTTCCCCATTTCCATTTATAGCACAGCCATTCTCAGTGAGATTCCCATTCAATGTGGGCTTGTCTCAGCCTGCAGAGGCTGTCTCCAGATGTCTAGAGCTGACATTTGGCTGGTGCCCACCCGCAGGTTGTCACACTGTTAAAATCAGCACTTTGGTACATATTGGAAGTCACCATCATCCCCCTTCTTGGTGACCTGACCCTCACCGGTGACAGGCTAGCTCCCACCGAAAGGCTCCGTGTTACAGCAGCTCTGGAACCAGAGGCACACCTTGGGAGGACCCTTGAGCCAGGCACTGACCATGACAGTCATGCGGTCGATTCTGGTTAAATATTTTGAGTATTGCTCTGCAAATAGCATTTGTTTCTAGGCATGCTAATTATTTTATGGAATGTATAAAAACAGGCTGGAATTGCGGATGAGAACACTTGCCTGCCTATGAGTTTATCTTTCTCATCTGAGGAATGGTGGGACTGGGACTTAGTTTCCAAACTGTGGGTTTTGGAAATTGCTGGGCAAAAGAGACACACTCCATTTCCAGCTGAACCTATTGTTAGGGACTGCACTTACTATTTTATTTAGAGAAAGGATTTTGAAAACTGGATTTGGATTTTGCTGCTAAAAAAAGACAGTTTTTGAAAACCACAGGTTTAAATGAATGCTGATCTTTCATCCTGTTTAAAACCTGTAAAATTCAATTATAACCATAATTACAGAAGTGTCATAGATGGAACAATAGCACAAAGTTACACCGGACCTGATCCGGGCCGGGCATCGTTCCGAGCATTTTCATATCTAAACTCACTCCACAGAAGGACCACCGCGACAGAGTTGTGATCATTATTGCAATTATTAAAGTTTCATGAGTGTGTTCAGAGATATCTATTTTCACTGTTATGACTTCCTTAGGTACCTTTAGGTCATAACTTATTCAAAACTAATATTCCTACAATTAGTATTTAATGAAATGTAAGTCACAACACAGTCTTCCTTACGTACCCTACACGTTGCTGGGAACAGTTTTAAAGAGCACGCTGCTGTCCTTGTATGGCTTCCACAGTGCACAGCTGGGGAGCCAGCCATGCATGTACCTTCTCTACAGCTGCTAGCACTATGTACTTCTGCACACAGGCCTCGAACTCGCTACATAGCCAGCCTGGCCTCAGGCTCCTGCTGACCCTCCTGCCTCAGCCTCGAGTGTTGGGATTGCAGGCGTGCGCCACCACGCCTGGCTCATGAGTCCTTCATCTTCAACTCCGACCTGGTAGTCAGTTTCTGACTGGGGATGCAGTGGCTGTGAACGTGTGCTGAGACTGCCAGAGCACCTACAGCAGCACTGCTGCATCTCTGCTAGGAGGCGCCAGTCCTTGCTCTTCGTGGTCCTTTTCCCTGGCAGAAATCTCAAGTCCCCCTTTCCCCACGAGCAGCTTGCAACGATGATAACCATGTTCACAGAGGGTGGAGGATGGACTCCACGAGCTCTGTGCACAGGAACCTTCCATCCCGGGCTTCAACGGCTTTGTCCTCCTGACACTCAAGTGAGCATCGCCTTGCCATGGTCCTAATTTTCAGCTAAACCAAAATCAAACTAAACCAAAGCAAAGCAGACCTTTCACTTCGGTAGCTCTAAAGTGCAAGACTACTATGAGACTCTAAGCATTGTACTTGATGTCTTACACATTTTGATGAACACTCATGATTGGAATGAACTAAAATGCCTAGGTATTTGTATTTACATCTTTCCCTTTCCCTTTAGTTAGTGGAGCAGAGTAGGAGGGGCGAAGGGGAACCCCAGAGGTGGCATGATGCAGGAGTCTGGGGAGTCGGGCTTCTGAAATTCCCTCATGAGGGGCGGGCAGGGCAGGCAGGCTGGCCCACGCCTGGGGCAGGGCCGGCAGTCCCAGGGCTGTGTGGGTCTCTTTGGAGGCCCCCACCCCAGCTTGCTGGGAATTGCGGGGTTCCTTTAGGACTGGCCTTGTTCTCCTCCCTTCATGCTGGAGCTAGGCCTGGTTCACAGAGCTCGTCTCAGACATTTCACTGTGATGTGCTAATGTCACCCCCACTCTTCTGACTAGAGCGCTCATGACTCGTCCCACCCTGCCCGCCACAGAAAGGAAGCTCTGTTCCATGTGGCATTTTTCAGGGCGGCTGCTGGTGACTCCATTCTAAGCAACCACTTTAATTTCTTTCTGCTCAGCCAGGGACACCCTCCCTACTGTAGACTGGAAAAATGCATTTCTTTGTGAGATAAGAATAATTAAAAAAAAAAAGAATTTCAAAACAAGATGATGGGAAGTTAACAATGGCAATTATGCTGCATATTGTTGTCTTCAAAGCGCTTGCTCGGATGACCAGATACAGGCACGTAAGACTGACTGAACAGTATAAACACTAATGATTCCTTTCAGCGAACTAATAGAACTTAGTAGTAAGTTTTTCTCCTTTCTCCCGTCCCAGGTACTCTTTCCTTTTTGAGAAGTTTTTTTTTCTCCTCTAACAATGTCTATTGCACCTTTTGAATCTTATTTACTCTTTCAGTTTCTTGCACTAGGAAGGCAGCGCGATACTTACACAAGCAAGTCTGATTTACTTCACTTATAATTATGGTCTTTAGCTGCTTCCATGTACCTATAAAAGCTTTGAGTTCACCGAGCCGGGCATGGTGGCACATGCCTGTAATCCCAGCACTCGGGAGGCGGAGGCAGGAGGATTATTGTGAGTTTGAGACCAGCCTGAGCTACAAAGTGAGCTTAAGGCCAGCCTGAACTGCATAGTGAGACCCTGTCTCAAAAAAAAAAAAAAAAAAAAAAAGCTTTGAGTTCATCTTTACACCTGAGTAATACTCCATTGTATAACAATACTGCACCTTTTTCATACATTCCTCAGTTGATGGGTATTTGGGTTGTTTCCAAGGTTGAGCTATTATAAATTATACTGATAGAAACATGGGGGCACATATATTACTATGGTGTGATGCTTTTAATTCTTCTGGGAAAATACCCAGAAGGGGAATAGCTTTGTGAAGTGAGACCTCTAATCCTCGTTTTTCTGAGAAACTCCACATTGATTTCCACAGAGGTTGTGGCTCTCTGTACTCCCACCAGCAGTGGAGAAAGTTCCTTTCCCCCCACAGCCCCTCCTGCATTTGTTATTGGTTGATTTATGGATGACAGCCATTCTTTCTGGCATAAGATGGAATCTCAGTGTTGTTTCAATTTGTATTTCTTGGATGACCAATGGTGTTGAACTTTTTTATATATCTATTTTCCACCTGTATTTCTTCCTCTGAGAAGTCTCAGATCTACATTTACATTTATCTCAGATGCCCATTTTTGGGTTGGGTCTTTGAGTTTTGAGGGCCTGGTTTTTTAAAAAAAATATCTGTATGTTCTAGGTAGAAGTACTTTGTCTGAGGGACAACTGGCTACAATTTTTTTTTCCAAATTTGTGGATTTTCTTTTTCACTGTGTTGGTGATTTATTTTGATGTGCAAATGTTTTTTTTTTTTAATAAGAGGACATACTAGTTGTGGCTTCTTTGAAGTATTTCTCATGCAGTTTAGTTTTTGTTCCTGAACTCTACCTAACCCTATGTCTTCAAGATTTCTACCTATTTTATCTTCCAGTAGATTTTAGTGTTTCTGTTTTAATATTTACATGTTTGACCAACTTTTACCTTAGTTTAGTGATAGACACAGGGCTAGTTTTAGTTTTTGGCATGTTGAGAGCTGGTTGTGTCAACACCATTTGTTAAGTTGGCTGTCTTTCTTCTAGTGGAAGTATCTGGCCCCTTTGTCAAAGATAAGGTGGCTGAGTATGTTGGTAGTTGGGTCTCCATCTTCTGTAGTTCTATCTGTTCTATTGATCCTCAGGGTTTTTTTTGGCCAGTAACATGCAGATTTTATCACAGTAGTTTTGAGTTATAATTTCATGTCTGAGGTTGTGATATCTCCTGCCTTGCCGTTGTTGCCAGGATTTCCTTTGCTATTCTAGAACTGTTTTGATTCCAGATGAATTTTAAGAATGTTTTCTCTAGATCCGCGAAGTGTGTTGATGGTACTTTGATTGCGATTGCATTGAATCTGTGTAACAGTTTTAGGAGGTGTGTTGATGGTACTTTGATTGGGATTGCATTGAATCTGTGTAACAGTTTTAGGAGGATGGCCATTTTCACATAGTGGTTCTTCTTATCCATGAGCAAGGAATGCCTTTCCGTTGTCTGAAATCCTCTTTGATCTCTTTTTATGGAGAATTATAGTTTTCACTGCGCAGATCATTTACCTCCTTTGTTAGGTTGATTCCTAAGTGTTTTGCTTGTTTGGATGCTGTTGTGAAGGTGATATTTCCCAAAATGCCAAATTGCAGAGATTTTTATCTAAGGGGAAGGGCTTGCATATGGCAGGACCTTTCTCTCTGCTCACAGCCTGTGCAGTGGGCAGGCTCCACAGGCAATGAGGTGAATCTAGATGAGAGGACCGCACGCACAGAGGCTCCTCATTCTGTCCCTCCTTCCTTTCTGCCTTTGAGACCTCCTTCAGGAACCACGTCCCTTGGATCCTAGTGGCCTCCCTAGCTTTTGGGTTTGAAAGTATATTTGAAAAGATTTCTTGTCTGGAGCACCCTTAGCTCTCAGTCTTGTGAAAACCTGGGATGTCTTTGGGTCTTAATTGTTCCTTTGGGCTGGATTATGGACTTTCAAAACTTATTTTCAGGGCTGGCCAGATAGCTCAGTGGATTAAAGCACCTGCAAGCAGACACAAGGGCTGGGGTTTTGATCCCCTACTGTGCTGACCCTGACCCCAGGGCGTGCTGAGATATGTGGTGGCATGTGCCTGTAATCCCAGCATTTGAGGGAGTGTAAGCAAGGGAATCTATGTAGTGAGTCCATATAGTGAGATCCTGAACACCCTGTAGACCCTGCCCTAAATTCAGGAAAAAAAATTTTCAAATGTAATTTTATTAATGCCAATGAATTTTACAAAAGTATTGAATTTCCATGTGGTATTTTCATACATGTATATATTTTGATTATATCTGGTCTCGATGCAGATTTTTCTTAAGAAACACAGACATGTCAGGTTTTGTTTATTTGTCCAAATTAATGCTTCACATCAAATCCACCTGTTTAAGTGTCACAGACAGTAAGTTGTCCCACCTAGACAAATGCACTGAACTGTAAACACTGGCCAAATCACGATGGAAGAGATTAAATTTTTTTCATAATGAGGCCTGGGATTCTTTAGCTAATGATAAAAATGGGAGAAAATGTACCCAGTAAATCACAAGAGAACTCAACAACTTTAACTCAGCACCTGCCATAGTTAAGAAATTGCGGTTTTTAATTCTGCCCCCAAATGAAGATAATCTAATCAGTTTGGAGTTGAGTTGTGCTCAGGGAGGGGTCCCTTCCAGCCTTCTGTCACCTGCACAAGAAGGACACAGCCCCGCAGCAGGTGCAGAGGCAGAAAGCCACCCTGGGCACTGGTGGTTCAATGGGAAGGGGGAGTGTGCCAAATCTTCAGGGAAGGGAACAAGAAGAGAGGGGAGAATGGAGGGCAGGGCTCAGATCTGGAGCAGGGCTTTGCTTGGAGAATGGAGAGAACTCTAGCAAAGGGAAACTGGGCAGGCAACTTTTGTTTGCTCAGTAGATCTCAGGGTAGTGCCTGCCTTCCAAGAAAGCCATTGGCTTTCATCTGCAACCTTCCTGCACCGTCCACACCCCTGGGACAAGCCACCAGACCTATAAGGACCACAGCCTTAGAATGAAGCCACGGAGATTTCTGCTTTCTTCACATTCTCAGTAGGAAGTTGGAATGGTGGGAAGGGAGGAGGGCGAGGTAAAGAGCGTCATTCCTGAAGACAACTACGTGCTTCACATTTGATTTTTTCCAGCTGGAGTTTCACGTACATTATTCCCAATTAGAGGAAAAGCTGTGAATCAAGCAAAGAAGAAGGTGAGACTGCAGTGGCCCAGGCCGGGGCTGCTGGACTCACTGGTGGCACCTTTGAGACACAGGCAGAATAAGCCGGGTGTCCCTGTTCCCAGGCCTCGGGAGCTTCCAGAGGTCAAGGCGCACGGAGCCCATGTCAAGCGTGGACTCCTCTATAGCAGAGAGCGCTTTTAGGGAGCCACACAGGAGGCGGAGGCGGGGTGGGGGTGAGTAAGGAGGTCCCGAGGGACAAGAGCTGCTAAGGCTCCAGCACCCATGCCCCTGCTCAGCGCCCCGTCCAGACTCTTAGCTGGGCTCTGCCCTGTGCTGGGACCAAGGCAATGTCCTGCTGGTCCCCAGCAGGAGCGGAGGAGACCAAGCCGGATCTCCCTGCCCATCTTCTCCAGTGCTGGCTCCTGGCGATGATGCTGTCCCTGTAAGGCCACTGAGGTTCTCCCGGGCTCGGGGACCTCCGCTTCCCTCGTCCCTCCCAGCCCAGGGTGGCAGCTGTTCCCACTGTGCTCCTCTTCAGCCACCCTGCCCTCTCTGCTTGCTTTCTTGCTTGCATTCACTGCGGCCCTCTGGAGTGAGACCCTTTCCATGAGATCCTGAGTTTACACTTGCAGTCCCACACTTGCAAAGCCACAGCAAGGTGACGTTTCTGGCCGCCTGGACAGTGGCCACACCATTTATCATTCCCAGAGTGCAAGAAAATAGGCTGTAGAAATGCTAGGTGCAAACGATCTGAAGAAATGAATCAAATCCACCAGGATTAGTTACACCAATCACACACTGCTAGCATCCCCGCAGCCACGTGCTGCTGAGTAGCACATTGCAAGCAGGCTCCAAGAGTTGCTCGGGACTAACTACAGCACGTGAACCGCACAGAAAGACTCATCAAACTTCAGTGTCATGATTTCGAGGACGGCTGATATAATACCAATTCCAGTGTTCACAGAGAAAAAGGGCTGATATGTTGCTTGGTTCTTAGAAAATGTGCTGCACGTTACAAGGACTCTGCACTCGGCTGCCCGCTGAGTCTGATGCGTAAAGAAATGTTCATCTCAGAGCAATGTACAGCGTATGCACAGCAGCGAAGCCAAGGCACCGGGATGGCATTGTTCTCAGTAAGTTTCTGCCCCTAGTGTAGAGGAAAATACAATTTTAGAAGATGGAAGATTTCTATAGCTTTTGATGTTTTGGTTTAGACTTTTTAGTTCTGGTCCATTCTCTTTGTAGCTAGTGGCCAGCACTGTAGATTAATTTCTGAATATGATTCCAACTCGGAAATCAATTGGACGGAGCCGAATTAAGAACAGCGAGCCAAACGTCTTCCAAGTATTCTTGAAGCTCATGAGGATGCGAGGCCGAGAGTGAGGCAGATGGAGACAGGTGGAGATGTGGTCGCAGCTGGGCCCCCGCAGGCTCTGGGGTCCGTGCTGTGGAACTGTTACTTTCTGGCAACGCCTGACTTCTCCGAGACAGGACATTTATTCAGGAAGATTCTTCCAGGTAAAGTTGGCCACTAAGCGAAATAGCGCAGGGTTTGAGCAAGTGGTCTTTGCTAGATTGCCAGTAATATGCACAAGCCCTTATCACTTCCAAAGGGAAAGCTAAGCGAATTCATTTGCTGTGATCATACGCTTGGTTGACAAAAGTCGCGAATCTGGGAGTCCTTTCCAAGGCTTGTGAGAGCTTTGCGTTAACAACACTGCTCTCTAGTGTTCTCTAGCTTTGGTGCAACGTAGGTGAGGAACATAGAGCAATCTTCAATGCATATACTGTGTGGATCAACAATTTCCTACATGAGAGTGAATCTTCCTGTGAATTACACACTAGATCACATTTGTTTGCCCTGAAGAAAGAACAGAACATGCTTACCTGGCATAGATTTTCATGGATGAATAAAAACTGAATGAAAACCTTGGTGTCATTGAGTTAGAGACCTGAAAACCATTGCCTGATCTTTTTAGGGTCTATTATAGAAGGCTTGCAAAAATTGTCAAACGAAGAGTGAAGCCAGAGCAAGCTTAATTCTGCGCTTGACTTTTCAAGTTTCTTGTATCTGGAGTAATACTATGATCTCTAATTTGAGAGAAATAGGAAAAGAGAGGGAAAGGACTTAAAATTTTTACATGCAGAATTTGGTTCTGTGTTAGGTTTTATTCAGGAATATTATTTTAAGGCAAGGCAGTTCCCAGGAGATGGAGGAGGGCTCTCTGAAGCTCCAGGGAGAGTGAATTTAAAACAAAACCTTTCCATCGTATAGAGAGAATAGAGCACAATTAGGGATGTACACATCTGAGAAAACTGGAAAAAATTAAATTTCCAGATTTATGCAAATGTGATAATTTCAGGAGCGACACATTGAAAGCTCTGTTTCCCATACAGCAGTTCCGTACTGATGGTGATAGAATTGATTACTTTAAACAATGCAAATCTGTAGGTTTCTAATTGCTGTGCCATGACTGTAGCGTGTGACTGTGGACATGGAGCTGAGACGCTGTAGCTCCGGCTTCATCTGCGCCGGCGCTGGGGGGTGCTTTGCAAGGGAGCTGCGGCAGTCGCTGGCTTCTGCCATGCAGGCTCTGCTATAAGGTGGTCTTTCTGAGTGTGTGTGGGGGTGAGCTCCCTACATCTCTGAGAAAACAGAGAGGAGACATCTGTTTTCATTAAATAACAGTAACCACAAATTCATCTTATTTCATACTCAAATCCAAGGGTGGAGGATTCTTTCTTTTTTGTTTCTTTTCTAACTGTATGCCCTTTTCCAGTGCCAAATTTCAGGCTTTTAATGACACAAGTGTATTTACCCACTAACTTTATCTGTAACACACACACAAGCCAGTCTCAGTGGAAACACTCACACTGTTCTTGGAAAAACGACTGGTCAAGCTAGGCGCAGCCCTGTGCAGCGGCTGAGGCCCGGGGATGGTGCTGGAGTCAGAAAGCAGTCATTTGCTGTGACTTAGCGCACTCCGAGTGCTGCCGCGCCATCTGCTGGACACAGGCTGAACTGTCTCATTTTACTGCGTATAGATTGCCTAGAGTTTAATTCTGTTTTATAATTACACGAAGCGTTACGTTTCTCTTAAGTCCAATAGCCAAGAGAAGCCTAATTTGGGTCACTATTTTTCTTTTCTCCTAGTTCCTTCCTCTTACTTTAGATGTTTTGTTTTTAAAGTGCTGCGCTTCCTCTTTCCAGTAACACATTAATATGTAACCACAAAAATTAATGTATTCTTGTATACTTTGATCTCCTCTTCCCTTTATCAGATAAATAGAAGCATTTTTACAGACTTTCCTCCACTTGGAAAATATATGCTCAGTATTATGTCAGGCGGAGGAAAGTTTGATGCATATAACCTGGAGCACTGAGTTTTGCTTAATAAGGAATATAGAAATAGTTTTTAATAGACAAATTGCTGTAAGTTTAACACATCAATTTGTCAATAAGATGCATACAGCTGGCATCTGTTTTTGCCATTTTTTATGTCACCTATATACAGTAGTCCTCCAGTTCATGAATGCTTCTGTTTCAGAGCAATTTACTTCCCAAACAAAAGTGTTTGGCACAATTTTGCTTTTGTTTGCAGAGTATATGGGTGACAACAGGGCTGTGGCCACCTTTCCTGCATAAACACAGCCATCTGTTCCAAAATCTGAAGCAGCTGGAGTTCATGACGTGAGGCACATACACGCGGGCCAGCCCATCTCTTGCCCGTTGTTGTCTGTCTGTTCCTCTGCCTACACACACATACAGCACTAGGCAGGTCTTGAGAATACCATGTCCAACTGCATGTATCAGAGCGGTGTCTCCATCCCGCTGCATTACAGACGCTGTGGGGTTTTGCTTTCACTGTCTTCCTTGATCCGTTTCCATGTGTTCTTGAGAAGTTAAAGTACTTTTACCACTTTCTAGAATTTTCCAGATTACTTTAAACAGCTAAATTTAAGCCTTTTTTTCCTTGATTCACAGTGAATCTACAGCTCAGTAACCCTATCTGGAGTTGCAAGCCACGTGGCCTGAAGAAGCACTTGGTGGCCCTAAGCCGCCAGGCCCCAGCGTGGCCTTGCTGCCTACCGCAGCGTGTGCAGCCATCCACCTGTGCTGGGTGCACGATCGCACCCAAAGTCTATTTTTTAATAAACTGCTGACTATCCAGTGTAACTTATTAAACACTGTGTGGGAGGTGAACACTGGAATGGCTGGAGAAGCATGCTTCTGGGACACTGTAAAATAGGGAAGTCCTAAGACCAGCCACCAGACAGATGGGCACTATGGGCAGACTGTGTGTTGCTGTGGTCATAGGATGTCCACACCTGTTGGCACCTGTGCTCCTGGGGGAGCATCTCCTCGATGGCTTGAAGATCTGTCTGTCGCAATCCTCCTACCACTGTCTCAATGTCTGGGTCACACTTCAGGCCATGAGTGGCTCCCAGGGAGTCCTGTGGCAAAGGCTCAGCTCCACCGGGAGATGGTGTAACTTCCGGAAATGGTGTCCAGCAGGAGCTCTATGGGCCATGGGCCAGGACCTTAAGGGGGACCGTGGAGCTCTGGTCTCCTGCTCTTCCTCTCTTCTGCCTGGCCTTGCAGAGGGTAACTTTGTGAAAGGGCAAAAGCAAGGGGTCCAAGTGACCAAGGGGTTTGCTGATGTTCCCCAGACTGAGAGCCATAACAAGTCTTTCGATAAGAAAATGGTTGGTCGCCGGGCATGGTGGCACATGCCTGTAATCCTAGCACTCGGGAGGCTGAGGCAGGAGGATTGTTGTGAGTTCAAGACCAGCCTGAGCTACAAAGTGAGTTTAAGGCCAGCCTGAACTGCATAGGGAGACCCTGTCTCAAAAAAGACAAAAAACAAAAAACAAAAAAAGAAAAAAAAAAAAAGGAGAAAATGGTCGGCATACAACAGGACCTCACTTAGAAGCGTGCAGGGGCAACACCGACTACAGGTGGTGCATACTCCAGCCCAAAGCCCTTGAGGATACAGGCCCACCGTTGGTCCTAGAAGCAGCTCTTCCCTTTCCTCCTGCTCCTCTGGGTCCCAATGTGCTGTCTACTCTGGGAAGTGCTTTGCTTCTCTCAGACTCCAAAGCCTGGCCCCTTCTTACTCAATGCCATGCCTTGGCTTCGTCTGTGAATAGCAGGGACCTCCATCTGTTCCCTGGAGGGGCCACCTGCTCTTCGAATTCCTCTGCTATGTATCAAAAATGCAGCAATGGGGGCCAGGGAGATGGCTCAGTGGAATAAGCACTTCCCTGGCAAGTGCAAGGGCCTGAGTTCAATTCCTAGTTCCGCAAAAAAAAAAAAAAAAAAAAAAAAAAAAAAAAAAAAAAAAAAAAAAAAAAAAAAAAAAAAAAAAAAAAAAAAAAAAAAAAAAAAAAAAAAAAAAAAAAAAAAAAAAAAAAAAAAAAAAAAAAAAAAAAAAAAAAAAAAAAAAAAAAAAAAAAAAAAAAAAAAAAAAAAAAAAGGAAAGAAAGAAAATGCACCAATGAAATTAATGAATTATCAAAAAATAATAAAGATTTCTGATTAAATAGTTAATCAAGTAGAGAAAATAGGTAGAAATCTTGAAGATATAAATATAGGCAGAGACTTCATGAGCAAAACCCATGCTGCAAGGGAAATATTAAGAAGAACCAACACATGGGAACTCACCTCATTAAAAAGCTTTTGCACAACAAGAGAAATCAGTAACAGTGAACACACAGCACAGAGTGGGAAAAGAATACAGCCAGTTGTCCCCCTGACAAAGGCTTCAATCTAGAACATATAAACATTTGAGAAAGAAGCACCTCTCCCATTCAAAGATCCAATCCAAAAATGGGCATTTGGCCTGAATACAAAATTCTCAGATGAAGAAATACAAATGACAAATGCATGGAGAAATGTTCAGCACCATTGGTCATTTGGGAGACGCAACTTGAAACAGCACCAGGATCCCCTCTGATCCAGGAAACTTGGCTGCCATCAAGAAATAAACCAATGACAAATGCTGGTGAGGATGTGGGTAAAAAGGAGCCCTTTCCCCTGTTGGTGGGAGAAGGGCTGATGCCACCACTGTGCAGATCAGTGTGGGGCTCCCTTAAACATCTAGAGCTAGCGGTCCCCTTGGGCCCAGCCATTCCCCTCTAGACATCTTCCCACGTTGATAGCAGCACACAGTTTGTAATCGCTGGATCTTGGAAAGAATCCAAATGTCTGCTGACTGCAGAGTCGATTAAAAAGACAGGATTTTTAAATGTAATGGAGCACTGTTCAGTCATAAAGAAGGATCAAATCAAGACTTTTGTAGGTGAAGGAATGAAACTTGAGACCATACTCATAAATTAAATAAGTAAAACCCAGCAGTGTAAAAACCATAGTGTCTCACTGGTATGAGACACTGCATGAGTAAATAGGACCCAGATGTACAACAGATGTTGTGATTTGGGAATAAACTATTCAAAGGGAAAGACAAACTAATGAGAAAAGGAGGAAAGGAAAAAATATGTAAACAAGATAGTTAAGATATTTATGCAGTTAGTCTCTCTTAGTTCATTGAAAAGACAGGTTTGCAATAACACTATTTGTACAAGGTATCATGCCTATATCTTGTATTCTTTTTTCTTTCTTTCTTTTTTTTTTTTTTGTATTTTAGGGAAGGGTCTACAGGATGTTCAGGGTCTCCCTACTAGATCAGACTCGTAGTGATCCTCCTGTTTACAGCTTCCCAAGAGCTGGGATTACAGGTGTGTGCCACCATGCCCAGTCTTAATCCAGGCTCAGTGCGCCCCAGGGGGCAGGGCTGGCACTGCAGGCCCAGGGACCAAACCCCAACCCATGCACCTGCTTGCAGGTGCTTCAATCTGCTGAGCTATTAGTTTTTTTTTTTTTTTTTTTTTTTTTGTCTTTTTGAGACAGGGTCTCACTATGCAGTTCAGGCTGGCTTTACGCTCACTTTGTAGCTCAGGCTGGTCTCGAACTCACAATAATCCTCCTGCCTCCCGAGTGCTGGGATTACAGGCCTGTGCCACCACGCCCGGCTCTGCTGAGCTATTTGGCTGGCCCTTATATCTTGTACTCTTAATAACTACTATGCAGACAACAATAGCCAATGTATCAATTATTGTAAGTCTCCTACTAAGCTGTTTTGAAACTTACTGCTATTTTTATTTCTTTCTCTTTAAAATAAAGAATTACCCACATTGAATAAATAAACAGAAAAAGAAAACCAAACTCTGCCTTGTGACCCCGTCCTTGCATACAGGGATGACCAGGCTATAGTTCTATTGTTCAGTGCCACTAATCTGTTATGAGCTGTTTTAGCTGAAGCAATCACTCGTGGAGAGCCATGGCTCCTATTCTAGGGTATCTGTTCCTAGGACAACAACCATGCCAGTAGCCTTTTGCCTGTTACTATTCATTCATTCATTCATTCATTCATTCATTCATTCATTCATTCACTCATTCACTCTCTTGCTCACGTATTTACACAGTGATTCACAGCCACTCACAGTGGAGCATGCCAGGTACCCTGCTAGATCCTGGGATGGAAAGCAGAAAGGCCGAGGTGGGGTACATTTAGGCAGTTGGCAGAAATTTTCTCTGATTTTGTGTAGAGAGGTCAAATTAAGTCAGAATGATGACTTTGAATCTCTGCCAACTTCCAACATTTCTCTTTTCAGAGTAAAGGTTTCTCCTACTTCCTAGGGCGGGAAGAACCATGCGAAGGCCACACATCTGTGTCACCATTGCACTAGGATGCATCTAGCAATCATGAAATTAACAAACAGTAGGAGTTCTAGGCCAGCCTGAACTACAGGGAGAAATCCTGTCTCAAAAAAAAAAAAAGACAAAAAAGAGGGAAAGGTCAAAATAGTACTCATTACTGCAGAGAATGGCTAACAACCTAAACATCCAGCAATGAGAAACATGCCTAAGAGCTCACCATCTCAGTGAACTTCAGTGTTTTAAAGGCTATGTACTGACATGTGAATATGCTCACAACATATATAAATAAAAAGAAAAAAAAGCCCAAACACTGAATTCCTTAAAAGGAGCCAATTTGTAGTCTTACTTTATGGTAAACGTTAAATACTTTAAAATAAGTTAAACGAATCTACTTGTAATTATAGTCTGAGTAATTTATTTTCTGAATTTCATCCAGGAACTACTTACTATGATCAATATGTTTCTATTGTCCTATGCTGTCAAGATGAATTAAGATGTGTATATCAGACAAATAACGTGTTATTCCTAAACTAACATGATGATTTTTGATCTGGGAAAGATGAAAAATTAATATTGTATACTTGGCTTTGTTTGGAGGGAATATTGGGAATGTGTTTATTCTTTTGCTTGTATTCCAGAAGATATCCATGCCATTTCCATTTTTTTTCCTGCAATGTTGGGATTGAACCCAGGCCTTTTGAACTGTGCTCTGCCTTTCTGTCTGTCTGTCTGTCTGTCTGTCTGTCTGTCTATCTATCTATCTATCTATCTATCTATCTATCTATCTATCTATCTATCTATCTATCGTCTATCTTCTACACTGCTGCAAACCATTTGAATTCACTGTGTAGGCCAGGCTGGCTTGGAACTTGCACTGATCCTCCTGCCTCAGCCTCCCTAGTGCTGGGATTGTAGGTGTGTGCCACCACACTTGGATTTATACCGTTTTTAGGAGCCATTCCACATGGCCTTGTTCTTCACAGCAAATTCCAAAAAATAGCAATAAATTACTCTGTAGTCATTAAAATAAGCACAATCTAGACAGCAATGTGTTCTGCACAGGGTCCTGGTTTTCTGGTACTGGACATTTTAAATACCTCTGGAAGGCAGCTATGCTCACCACTATACAACCAACGCAGGCTCTAAATACCCCTGATTGGCTGTTCTGAGAGCCCACCTCTTTCTTCAGCAGGGTATTGTTGTCAGACTGGGCAAAGCTCTAACAAGCACAATCAGTTCATGACACGCTCTGATGTGTGTGAATCTGGCTTTGCCTTTAGTCAGCATGGAGCTGGCTCAGACTCTGCAGAGTCAGCTTTTGAAGTGTGCTCTGCTCACCTTTTACTGAAAGTTCTTGACTGAAATGATAAATATTGAAGGATGAGTAAAGGACTTGTGGTCAGTGCATTTCCTGTCTGAGACCTTTTGTAGACAGAAAGCTCTGAAGTCTAGCCCTAAAAAAATAGCATGAGCTATGGAAAATGATGTTTGCACCCCCAGGACGGTGTATTCTGCATTCCCCAGGTGGACACAGCCACCATGATGAGAAGCTTCCATGCTGGCCTCCAAGTCAATTGGTGGCGAAGGCCAATGGCACTGCTCCGGAATGGATCTGAGCACTGTTCAGGGTAGACAGCAGCAGGTCCTAGGACCTGAGAATGAATGGATGGGTACCTGTCATGCGCAGGGTATCATTAGGTGATGGGTAGCCTGACGCTCAATAGGATTTCTATTTCTCGTGCTCCTTGTTGAAAGAGAGGCATGCTAAATATTGCTCAGATAAATGCCTAACCCATGACTCAACTCTGAAAGGAATTCAAAATAATTCCAAATAATTAAAAAGTTATAATGGAAAGCTTAATAACCTTAAGCAGTAAACAACCTTATCTGCTGATAGTATCTGGTAAGCTTTCTTATTAGTTAAGTCTAGGGATAAAAGTTAATGGTCCTCCCTCCCTCCCTCCCTCCCTCCCTCCCTCCCTCCCTCCCTCCCTTCCTCTTTCCTTCCTTCCTTCTCTCCTTCCTTCTCACCCACCCTCCCTTGCCAGTGTCAGCAACTTGCACTGGGTCTTCACATGTGAGAGATAGGAAGAGCTCGATACAGACTCATTTCTGCTGTGCAGCCATGAATGAAATAGCTGTTTAGCCCAGCCTTGTTCTTATTCTGGAAGCGAAGACCTCGATTCATTTTTCTGAGAGGTTTGACCTGTAGAATTAGCCATGGCAGGAACTGCCCTGCTCTCCCTTCGAAGAGGACACCACAGTGCCTCTGACCCTGAAGGTGGGTCCTGGTGGCTTCTCTCATTACCTCCTGCCTAATGAGCAAACCAGGCCTGTGTCATCAGAGTCGCCTCATGCGTGACAGCATGAGGTTTGGGATGCCGGTGTTTACCTGCGCAGATGCTGTGCAGTGCACTCTCGCTGTGCCAGGAGACCTGCCTGCGAGGAGGCCCGCAGTGAATTAGAGGAAGGTCTTCCCTCACCTGCTGAGACTCTTGCAGGAAAATGTGAAACAGTCTGGGCTTCATAGCAGACCGAGAAGACTGAGGGCCTCGCAGCTCATCCCCGGAGCAGTCCCTGGGACAGTCCTAGCATGCGTCACTTCCTGTGGCCTTGCTTTCCCCCTCCATCATCATCTGTTCGTAGCCCCAGCCCTTTATACTAGGTAGCTTTTTTTTTTTTTTTTTTTTTTTTATAATGTGTTTGGTTGTTGCAGGGTCTCACCACACAGCTCATGATCCTCCTGCTTTCAGCCTCCCCAGCGCTGGGATTACAGTGTGCACCATGATGCCTGGACTCTGGTGGGCAGGGCTGGCATGGCATGTGGTGCCAGGGATCGAAGCGTGGCCCATGCACTTGCCTAAGCAGGTGCTTTAGTCCGCTGAGCTATCTTGCAGCCCACAGGTGCCTTTTTATAGTATAGAGGGTACCCCTCCTGTGCTTCTTATATTTTTCCCTCTATGCACACAAGCACACATGCACACATGTATGCACAGGGAAAATCATTGAAAAGTTTTGGCATTGAGCAGTTTAATTAATCTTAAAGGGGTATAAGAATCTATTTACAACTTTTATTATTTAACACTGCTTCTGAAGTCCTTCTCCAATGTTGCCTGGAAGTTCACAGTGTGGTTTTTTATGACCCCGCATATTCCAGACAATTCACGCGCTAGTGGCTCTCCTAGTAGTAGGAGCTTGGCGGTGAGCAGCGGCACACGGTCTCCCGCGAGCGCTGGAGTGACTTCAGGAGAACTCCTGGCAGCAGGGTCACTGGGCTGGGGAGTACGTGCACATTCAGTGGCAGAAAACCTGGCGAGATCGCTGGACCCGGCAGGGGCCTGGGATTGCAGGCCCGCTGGGGGCAGCAGCACCTCGTTCTTCACGTGCTGGCCAACATCTGACGCTATGGGAATTTTTAGTTTTTGTCAACTTGATGATTACAGACCAGTGGTCTATTAATGCTTTAATAAGTAGTTTCCTGATTTCTGGAGGGTTTGAGTGTCCTCCCTTTTTTTTTAAAAGGTATTTGGTATAGGGTCTCACTACGCAGCTTGGACCCGTAGTGATCCTCCTGTAATCCTGGTGCTGGGATTACGGGCATGCGCCACCACACCGGGCCTCAGTGGCCGGCTCAGTGCACCCAGGGGCGGGGCTGGTGCGGCACGTGGTGCCTGGTATTGAGTCCAGTCCCTGCGTTTGCCTAAGCGGGCGCTTAGTCCGCTGGCTACCTCACTGGTCCGGGTTTAAGTACTTCTTTGTACTCACTTCCTTATTCAGGTAGGTTTTACTTTCTTTGAGAAATCTTGAGGGATTGCTTATTTTTCTTTTTTTCCCTTTGTTTTCTTCTGTTTTTTAAATTCACCACATGGGAAAAAATCTTTTTAATTTCTTAAATACAAGGACAAGTTTAGGTATTCGGGGAAGCTGTGTAGTATTCTCTCTCTCTGCCCTGGCTTTTGGGAAAGTTATAGCCGTACTTGACATGTAATCACAGCTATGCTTCCCTTTTAGCGAACTTATTTGCAATCTCATGTTTTGTTTGGAAGCCAATATTTTATTTCAAGGTTATTACTAACTTTATTTTTATGTCTCTTGATATAATCTAACTCAAAAGGTGTTTTGAGGAAGTCAGGCATAAGAGAATCGATATACTTCTTTCTCCAAATGTACACAATTAATTTAAGTTGCTCGATTTACTAGAACAGAAGGTGTTCCCACTCTCCCCGACAAATGCCAGGCTTTCAGAATTGCTAAGGCTGGGGGTGTTACCGAATGCCTCCACGGCTAACAGGAAGGAAACAGAAGCAGCAGAGGTCACTGAACCGCCTAGGCAACAGAGGGAGGGGCCACCCTGGGGCAGCCTCACAGCAGTGCTCCGAGGCTCCAGTCTCTTTTCTTTTTATTTACCAATTTATTTTAAAAATTAGTATGAAGGATATGAATTTGGATATAATTGGATCATCACCGACCTATTTTGACTTAGGAGGAAACACATAGCTGACCCCTGCCTGCTGCTCACAAGTACTTCCTGTGTGTGTGCCCTGTGCCGGGTCCTCAGCTGGGTCGGGGGAAGCAGAACGAGAAGGCAGTCCGAGGTCGCGGTGTGCCTTCTGGACTGCACCCACACGGCTTCTGAAATACGCGAGGGCTCACCAGGTGCCAGGGGCCCCTGTGACCAAGACACAAGAGGCAATCGTGGGGTCGTGAAGTGGCACAGGACTGGCCCACTGCTGTACAGTCGGGCCAAGACCTGGCTATCTGGGTTTTTGGACTCTGACCCTGTCATTTTCTTTTAAAGACTATTAGTCATGTTAAAGTTTCCCTATGTTTCAATCTGTTCTTCCTGAGGCTCATGTTTTCACCAAGGCGCTATTGCCTGCTGGGGATGATGAACTTTTGAAAATAATTCAACCATATATATTTATATTTATATATGGCATTTATTGAATTTTTTACATGACCAATAAAGAATTCTTCAAACTGACATTTAAAAATGTCAAGTGAGTCTATTGGAGGTATTTTTATAAAATGGTTACTTTGATCTGAAGCAATCTCTGGCTATGATAAGAGCTTGCTCATCTTTAAAATGGCCAAATGCTCACAGCGATGAGGTGATTCAGTCAGACCTGTTTTCCCCTGAATCTGAGGGACACCCTGCCTGCTCTTCCAGGCTTCTGGTGTGGACAACATGACATCAGCCCATGAGCTCTGGGGGCTGCGTCAGTGGCTTCCTTCCAACAAGGCGAAGAGCTTTTAAGACCGTTTCACTTGCTCTGTCACCCCCACACTTGAACATGCATGCACGCACTTGTCAGGTTAAGTAGAATTTAGTTCAGGAAGTGTTGAAGCACCTTTTAAGTCATTAACCACCATGCCAGGGGTCACTTTCTGGCTATTTCTCTAGCAGGGCTACACAAATGTCATTTGCTTTTGTTGGAGGTATGGATTCTCAATATCTTTCTGAGAGGGAAACAGCCAAATTAAGAAATCCTACATCAAGAATATAATGAAGCCGATATTATGGACTCTGACTTAGAATAGTATTTGAAAAGTCCAAGAAATAATACTGAAGCATCACAATATACTGGCCAGAAAATGTAAAAGTTAGGAGCTACTGGAACATTAAAAGAGTTGTGAGACTAGAGTCCGGGAGAAGTGTAATCCCAGCGTTGGTGAGGCTGAAAAC
This sequence comes from Ctenomys sociabilis, assembly GCA_004027165.1. Lineage (NCBI taxonomy): Eukaryota > Metazoa > Chordata > Mammalia > Rodentia > Ctenomyidae > Ctenomys > Ctenomys sociabilis. The sequence continues at coordinate 39,873 of PVKA01006740.1, read as the reverse complement.
AGGAGGATCACTAGGAGTCTGAGCTGAGTTGATACCATCATCTATGAGACAGAGCGGAAGCCGGGTTGAAGGTCCCACCCTTCAGTAGGACCTGAGCTCCTTTTCATGAACCTCTGGGTGTACAGCAACTTTTGGGACTCACTTTTGCACAGTGAAGGCACTCAGGAGGAAGGTGCTGGAAAAAACCCTTTGCTCAACCTTAGCCTCAGACATCTGACAAGATCAGCTGCGTGTCGGCATTGGGTGTGCAAGCCAGCCTGTAGGCTGTGTCACCTCCCTAGGTCTAGACACTTGTTGCTGATATTAAGATAGGAACTGTGTGGATGGCGGCTCAGTTCCCCTTGAGAATCAGCATTATAATGTAGCTGTCCCAGAGAGCATGGATAAGTGACACAACTCCCGCCTCTGCTGCAGACTTAGGGTCAAGGGAATAGCACCTGTCTTCCATATCCATGGGTTCTACGTCTGTGCGTTCATCTGAGCATCGTCCAAACAACACTTGAATAAAGGTTGCATCTGCACTGAACACACAGAGATTTTTTCTTGTCATTATTTCATGAACAATTCAGTGTAATGACTATATAGCAGTCACACTGTGTTGGGTACTATACAGGAGGCTTTGCTTAGGCTGTGTGTAAATACTGTACCACTTTATATGGTGGACTGAGCCCTGACCCACATTGGGGCTCCTGGAAGTGACCCCCAAGGACTGCACGGGTTGACTGCTCCAACTGTAGCAGTAAAATGCATGGCTACACAGCGGGGTCAGCATGCTTTTTGCAAAAAGTACAGAGTTTCTTCTTTCTTTTCATTTATGTATTTGGTACAGACTCAGATCACACAGCCACTGTGGAAAGCAGTTGGGGGGCTCCTAGAAAGTTCCAGGAAGAGCTTACCTTGTCATCCAGCAGCTCCCTACTGGCTCCAGAATCCAAAGAAATGACAACATAATGTCAAAAAGATGCCTGCTCTTCCACGCTTATTGTGTCTTATGTACAATGACCAGGACCTTAAATCAATGACATGTCTATTTGTGAATGAGTGAATGAACACGAGGGTTTCCTAGCTCCTTTCCAGTAGATGGCAGTGCCCAGGGGCGCTGAGCCTCCCGCACTGGCCGAGCTCCCGACCTCTGGGCTCTTCTTTGGGGTGCCTGTGTGCCCTTCTCTGGCGCCGCCTCCCCCAGGGTTTCTCTCGCCTGCCACCCTCTTGGCAAGGTCCACCCTGCTGTGGTGCTCCGAGCCCGCATGCAGCCCTCCTTCCCCGCCCTCCGCTCCGCCCTCCGTTGCCTCTGCCCTCACCCTCATCACCGGCTGCTATTTCATGCCTGCCAATCATTTTGCATCACTTGCTATTTGACTCCTCCTAGTGCGGGATGGGGTCTGAGGAATCACTGTCCCTAGTAAATACTTGTTTACTGAACCACTGGCTGGAAAGGCCACCGCTGGGCCGATTTGTGGCTTCTCGGTAAGTCGGGTCTACAGTCCTTCCTTTCCGTGGCCTCAGCTACCTTTGCCCCACTGCAGTGCAGAAATAGAAAACAAAATCAAGTGGAAAACTCTGAAGAAATGATTCACGAGTTACATTTTACTGCAGTATAATTTTATAATTGTTTGATTTCTTTTCTTTTCTATCTTTTTTATTGTATCAGTACATGCATGCAGCGTCACGATCACTGTCATGGTGAGGGGTGCATGCCAGTCTGCAGCTCAGCTTAATTCTTTCTGTGTCCCCTTCATCTCTGTTCCTCCCAGTTCTCTCCCCGCTTTGTCCTCTTCCCTTTGGTGAAAGACCTAGTTTTTGTTTTACTAATTATTATTCTAAAATTTTTTTGTGTCTAGTTGATAAATTAAAATTGATCATATGTATGTATGCATTTTTTTATTTTTTTATTTATTTTTTTTTTTTGTGAAACCAGGGATGGAACTCAGGCCCTTGCGCTTGCCAGGGAAGGGCTTACTCCACTGAGCCATCTTCCCGGCCTTATGTATGCATTGGAAAAATGCATAGACAGGGCTGGGAAGAGCCTGTGTTTTCAGGTGGCTTTTGGGGTCTTGGAATCTATGTCTCAGGGAGAGTCATGCAGGATCGTAGCAGAGGAACTGGTAAGTTCCTTTCTTTTCTGTTGCTAAAGAGGAAGCTATTCTTTGAGTGAAGCTCTCTGGTTAAAATGATCTTTTGCTAAAGGAAAGGACTAGGGGATGGAGGAGGGGAAGGGAAAGGAAGGAAAAGGATGAAGCTGGGTCTGCCTGAGAGGTGCTATGCAAATGTCACCTCCCCTCAACGAACAGGATCATGTCCTGCTGCAAACGTGGGCTCATAAAAAAAAAATTTAACTAAAAAGCAAGCAAAGCAAAGCAATGTTTGAGCAGGTAAATCTGTATCCAGACCTGGTTCCCTGTCAGATGGTGTTGCATAGTGGATGTGGCACTCATACATTTGTTTCCACTGAGTCTCCAAAAGCTTTCCTGGTGACATCAGCAGTGAAACCAAACGTTAAGGAAAAGGACGACTTAGGAAGACTGAGTCTCTGCCCGTGGCCCCGTAGGCGCATGCCCATGCTTGGTCCATCCACTCCCAAGTTCTCCTGCTTGTTCAGCACAAGGGAAGGTGGTCTTTTTAGGGCTTGTTGCTAGGAAGCTAACAACAGAGTCAACGAATTGTTCATGAAAACCATTGGGGCTCTAGGGATCTTAAAGTTATCGTCAGCACCAACATGAAAGAACTCCACACCAGTGGGCTTCAAAGGCACTCAGTCTGTGAGGAATATATTTGGAAATAATGAAAATATAATGAATGTTAAGATGTCCCTCGAGGCTTTTAGAGTAGGCGCTAATTGGAAGGAAAATAACTCTTTAATAATATGAAAATGGCTAAGCAAATTTCTGATTAGAAAATGGGGCTTTCTCTGTAACTGTAAGGACCACAGAACAATTTAAGAAAATGAAGTAAAATTATCCCTATATATGTAACTGCGTGGTGGCTACAGCCATGGAAACTGCACATACAAGTGGAGCTACTTGAACCTGGCATTCTGATTAATAATCAAAATATTTTTGCCTTTTCCAGCAAGTCTTGATACATCAAATTGTGAGGAATGAGATAGTGAGCAAAACAGACCGATTGTGGAGCAGGAGTGACAGTGGTTTACCTCAGGTGACTAAGGGAAATTTGGGTCAGACGAAAGAGGATGACTGACATTTTCTGACTGACATTGAAAGGGATTGTGCAGAATGCACCTTCTGGAGGTGCCAGGTGGTGACAGGTGAGTTCCCCAAGGAGAAGAGATTTGTTCTCCTGTGGAGATTCCAGTATAGCAGTGAATTAAAGCTCTGAAATGTTCTGAAGTGAAATAAACGACTTGATTGTACTAAGCTAACCCGTCCCCCACAAATTCTTTGACCGCTCCTTCCCCCCATTGTCTGCCTGCCTGTTGTGATCCTGAGAGAGACCAGTGCTTTACTGGCCACCACTGGGCAGCTGTGCGTGACGCACACATCTACCTTGGTTGTTCTTGCTGAAGTTCTAAACATAAGGGGACATGGAAGAAAGCAAGGCATTTTATTCTAGAGTGGTCGAGGAACCAGGCTTTTGGTTGCTTCACACTTGGAAGCTGACCGAGGAAGAAAATTACCTCCTTTGGTAAGGAGGGAACCTGAGAAAAGCAGCTGAATAAGAGTCCGTTCACAGAGACAGGACTGAGTCAGACCCAGAAGTAGTCATGGGTTGAGCTGTTTGGAAAGGAGTCTCTTAGAAGTCACAGTCTTCCTGCTACTGGAGCAAGCCAGGGGGAGCAGGTGGTGTTGCAATTTACTGTTATGGGAAATATATCAATAAACCCTTTTTATGTTAGATCAGCTAGTTAGAAGTAAAACTTTTTAATCATAACTTACAATATTTAAATATGCACAAACATCATCCAAAATACAGTTCATTGAATTTGGATTTTTGCCAACAATGAAGACCATTTGCATTTCCTGTAGTTCTGCCAAAAGTTTTATTATCAAATTAAACCTTTTTCTAATGATTTGGGTGAAGGATAGTATCATTTCTCACTTTATACTTTCTGGATAACTACTGAAGTTGCAGTGCCGTGGTTTGGGTGCTGGGCCTCCTGCACGCTAGGTGAACGTTTACCACCGAAGTACCTCCTGTGCCACGTGATAGGAGTTATTTATTTAATGTTTATTTAATTTTTAAATTTACTGGTGAGTGAACCCAGGGTTTTCTCACAGGCAACATCTGTAGGCTTTTTTTCTTTTTATTTTGAGAAAGGTCTCGCTCCATAGTTAAACTGCCCAGGCTCTGCTTGAGCTGCCGGCTCTCCGAGCCTCACTCTCCCAGAATGTTAGCATTATAGGCCTGTGCCACAGCGCCTGGCTCCGAGCAACACTTGCATACTATTAGTCATGTATTCACTTCAGTCAGATGGTTTTTTTTTTGGTCTTTTTGAGGCAGGGTCTCTCTATGCAGTTCAGGCTGGCCTTAAGCTCACTTTGTAGCTCAGGCAGGCCTCGAACTCACAACAATCCTCCTGCCTCAGCCTCCCGAGTGCTGGGATTACAGGCCTGCGCCACCACGCCCGGCCTACATATTTTTAATCACATCAAAATCTTATTAAGACACACAAAGCAGTCAGTACTAGAACTTATTGTGGTGAGCAAGATGGGCCTTACATTATTCCCACACAAACAACTGTTGATTCCTGTGTGGAGGTCCTTGACATCACAGGCTTTCTGTGTTCCTCAGGACACTGAAAGGCTTTCACACATTTACAGCAGAGTTGCCTTTGCTTCAGGCAAGCACCTTGTCTTCTCTATGACTGCTCTGCCCTGCACAGGGCTAGCTTTCTTGGGAAGGGCACTGCATTCAAACCCAAAGAGCTGGTGCTTGGCTCAGTGCTGGACCTACCAAAGGAACAAGTACAGTGGTGATGAACTCAGGGACTCAGAGATAGCAGGAAACTTCCAGTGCTAGGAATCTCTCCCTCTCCACGCTCTCCCCACTCTAAACTTTAATTCTGCTATCACTTGAAAAAAATCTTGTGACACAGTCACTATCAAAATAGATGTGATCTAACATAAAAAGTTAACTATTGACATCTGGCATAAAAACATTGTCATCTCGTTTTTTTTTAATAAGCAAAACTAAGTGACGAGCAATATTTTGGCAAAGAGAATAAACAGAAGCATAAAGGTTTTAGTTAAAATACTATAACACAGAGACACGGGTTCTCTCTATGGTAACTGGACAATATAATGCTACATTTAAAATCAGTCATAGTTTGGCACAGGGAATATTAAGGTAGAGGTCAAACTTACAGCCTTTCCCCCCCTCTTTTCAAACCCTATCTGAAGTTTGTTTAAAGACATGAACTAGTTTCAAGGAAAAATGTCTCTGGGAAGATGGGGACTTACATTGAACAAGAAATTTCATGATCCAACTCTGAAGTGTTTTTTGGCTTTGTTTATGTTCTACCACAGTAATTCTTCAATCAGCAAATATGAAAGAAGCTCTTATATATCACTTACTCAGTAGAAACAACAGACTAATTTCAGACTTGGGAAAAGTACTTGAGGTATTTTTAGAGAACCTTTTACCCCTGTTCAAGAAGTAACATAACTTGAAGTTGCTCCTCCCTGCCTCCTTCACTGGTGAACCACCCCTCCCCTTGAATGTCAGGAATATTTACTACCAACCGAGACTGACCTAAGAGTCCAGGTGCGGTCCTCTCCTCTGACTCTCACACTGAACATCTCTGTGACCAAAGGATTCTTTCTTTGCTCTGTCTTTTTCTTTTTTCTTCTCTCTCTTTCATCTCTCTGTTTTTTGTGTATAATTAAGTAAAAAAAAAAAGATGGAGCTACATTGAGGGACACACCTCAGTTTCCCCACTTTATCATATTCTGGCATTAGAAGCATCTATAGCACTCAAATGGAGCTAGGTTTTTATTTCAAGTATTTCTTGGAGACCCAGTGGTCTGATCTTACTGGTGCTGTCATCCTACACAGATCCCATCAGCTGGAGCCCATGCACACACGGCCACCCACACTTGGAGGACTTCTAAGGTCAGGTACCCCTCTCCTGCCCCTTTTCATCCATTCACTTTAAATGCCCAATATTCAGTGTATTCCTTTAAATGTGAAGTTCAGGGTAATGCAAAATCTGTATGACTTCAGGTGCTAAAGTGCAAAAAAGTTTGAGTTCTTCACAGGCCTACTGGTGAGACTCCAGAAGAGACCAATGACCAGCCTGCTGGATTTCCTCAATGCATTCGCACTTTACTCTTCTGTGTCCCAGAGCCTTGGTGACGGCTTCCCTGGAAGGCCTTCGCCTCCACCCCCCACAGATGCACAGGCCCCTCACAGTCCCGTCTCTCTGACCTTGAGGTTCCTGAGTCCTTGCATTTCCAGGGATTGGTCTCCACTTCTTTCCTTCCACAAATTCTTCCTTGGTAAGGCTAAGCCCTGGGTCATGAAATCTGGGTTCGTGCTGGCCAGCACAGACCCATCCAACTGCCCATTGAGCAACGGCCCCCAAAGGCTCCAGCCAAGGATAATGCACCAGCTACTGCCAAGGAGATTTCATGATGGGCAGAGACCCCCAGTGACACAAAGGATCCCATCTCTAGGATATACCTAGAGCCACCAGGGAGAACCCCATGTGACTCCAGGACTCTACCAATGCAGGGCCCACGCAGGACTTTTTAGCCCAGACACAAGAACATGTCCTGCAGGTCCTCTCTTTGCATGTGGAGTGCCCAGAAGGCCCAGGGTTCCCATGTTTGGTCCCCAGCTGGTGTCCTCATGAGACTGAGCCCGGGAGGTGGAGCCTATGTGTGGAAGTGATGTCGTGGAAGTGAAGTCCCTGGGGCACAGCCTTGCAGCCACTATCAGAACTTCAGTGTCATGCTAAAAACACAAAGATGATGTGTTCACTCTTGAGGCCGAGACAAGAGAATTATAAGTTGGAGCCCAGCCCCGACAACGGAGTGAAATAGTGACACTCTGTTTTAAAATAAAAGCCAAAAATAAAGAAAAGGCTGGGAATGTAGTGCCCTGGGAAGGTCTTGGAGTGAATCCCCAGTGGGGGAGGGGTACTGACTCATGGAATTCTGTGTGACATTTCAAGCCAGGGAAACACTCTGCAGTGTTCAAAGTAGATCAGATATGTCCATCCATTTATCATTTTTTTTTTTTTTGTAAAAAACCACTCACAATCCTTTCTCCAGGCACTTTCAGACGTTACTATTGTGTGCAGTCACCCTACCTGCCACGGGACTCCAGAACTTCCTGATTCTAACTGGAATGTGGGGCCCTCAGCAACCTTTGCCCCTCTTTCCCCCTCTTATTTTTTACCAAATAGCAACTCTGTTAGTTTTTTAATTCTCATGTTTTGAAGTAACCTAGCCTTTGGAAATCTGTCTTCTCGGAAGTCCAACTTCTAGTAAAATAGTGTTCACACCACACAACTATTTTCTTTTTATTTTCACCTTGTGCCTGTCTTGATTACCTCAGATATCATTATTAACATATACAGCCAAGTATCTGCCCTCAGATTATATCAGCACTTTACAAAGAATTAATTGGAAGACTGTTTCTATGATCTTCCTGAATTTCCACTTAGCTGTCTTACTCGGCTGGACTAAAATGTACTTTCTTTATAACTACAGAGAAAAGAATACCTAATAAATCACAGGTTATAAGGTAACTGAGTCAGTGTTAAAAATACTGAAATGCCATTAAGTAAAAGAATATTACCCAAATGTTGTATTCTGCTTGAGTTTCACATTCTATACCCTTGATGAGGGAAAAAGAAATTTTTAAAAATACGCAGGGATGTGAAGACACAGGCATCAGTCATTTGCTCTGCTGAAAATAATATCTTGGGTGAAGGGGCGTGGTATCCCACCACTTCCTTAGTGCTGGGCCTCAGGAGCAGTCCTGAAATAAATCTACTGAGCTCAGAACAACAGGAAATTGGCACTTACAATCCTAAAAAGCTTCCAGCTGCCTCAGAGCCTCCTACTCACTTGACACTGGATCAGTTGCTAATGGCTCCTGGGAAGGGCTTGCTTTTCTCTGTCTTAGTCAGGAAGGATCGCCTCTCTCCAGCTCCCTCACACGCTGCTACCCCCCTCTGATTTTGCAATGCTAGACTCTGTTTTTATTTTTTATTTGTTTGCGGTACTGGGGATGGAACTCAGAATCCTGTGCTTTCAAGGCAAGCACTTGCTCTGCTGAGCAATCTGCCCGGCCCATCTGTTCTGTTTTTAAAAGTCTGGCCTTCATGATTATTCTAATTGTGGTGAACACTGATTCAATAGTTATAGCTCATGGCCGCTTCTTCGACATTACTGGGAGAACCTAAGGTTATCACAGGTAAGTCATTTGGGAAAGGTTACAATTTAGTTGTTTTTCAGGTCTAGATGAAAAGACCAGATATCTTTCAAGCTAGTTGTTCTATGTCCAAGTTCTATGACAATCCTAAATTTTCAACACATTAATCTGATTAGTTGGTACTGTATACACCAAGTCCTCGATTATGACGTCATCCCGGAAGGACACAGCTGGCCGCAACTTCTGCAGCTTTGAAAGCAGTTGTGTTAAAATCCAAAGCAGCGGTGAGGAGGACTTAAAAATCAATCCTGGTGCTTTGATGTCCTGCAGCTGGGGAAAGTCCTGGAGAGAATTTAATTAAAATCTTCCCTTTTAAAATGAAGAAACAGAGTCTTCACATGATTAAGCAGAGGCAGGCTGCATTTTTCTACCTGAGCATTGCTCCACCGGTGCTTCCCCTCCCTTGTACAGTTCAGCAAACTCGGTGGAGGTTTCTTCATTCTGCACCAGTATTTCTTGCCGGGAGCCCCAATAAAGCACTAAGATGTCGTAGTAGATCCTGCCCCAAATTACAGGATTCTGTTCATCCCTGCATATTTATGCTCAAAGTATTTTTTTTAAGAGATATCTAAGCTCGTCGCACTGCCCTGAAGAATGCTGGGCAGGTGCACTGTCCCAGCAGAGACGCGCTTAGGAGCCTCAGCTGCGGGACCTCCCACCAGCGCCCACTGAAGGAACTTTCTGGAAGCAAAGCAGGGGAGCATGGGAGTTGTAGTCAGAAAAGAAAAAAAAATTCAAATCTAAAAGAAAGAAAGCTGAATATGGGGAGTATTTACAAACAAAAATAGCTCTACCTTCTCCACTGCACCGTCCATCTTTCAAGCTCTAGAATCATTTTCTGTGCTAACGTGGGCAGATCCATAGGAAAGTGTTTTTCTTTGATAGAATTGCTTTGAGGATTTGGTAAATTGTGACCCTTACTTCTGTTGGCTCATTAAGAAGGGATTTCATGTTGTAAAATCGTAAATTCTTTGCTTACTGAATTACGGAAACCGATCACTGGCTGGCCTACCACGTGGAAGGCAACTTAGATGACAAAGGCAGGGAGGAGGGAAGCACAAGATACTGGCTGTGAAATGTGCTATACAATGCACAGAGTGGAACAAAAAAGCAGTCAGTATGGCGGTTTATTTTTTTAAATTCATGGCTACTGAGATTGCTTAATTATTCTTAATATGCACATAGGGATATCCTACCTCTACTAAGGAAAAGAGTCAGCTTATGGAAAAGAGAAAGATGTAGTTATGGCTTGTATTTTGATGTCACCCAAAGGCTCCTGCAGCCATGGGCGGGGCTTTTTCACAGCTGGCTGTTTAGGGTGTCTGATGTTGGAACTGATTCATAGTGCAGCGCAAGACTCAAGAGCACTAGGACTGAGGGGGTGTATGCTGCCTGCTGTAGGTAGCCTGGAAAAAAAAGGGGCAGAAAGTTCAGCCCTGATCACTGCTTCTGCTGTCTTCCGTCCCTGGGAACTGCTTCTTTGGAGTGCTGTCTGCCATGCCACCCTACCTTGAAGCCAGTCAACCCTAGGCTAGAAATTTCTAGAAACTGTGAGCTAAAGAAATCTTTACCCTTTAACTTTGGGTGTCAGGTATTTTGTCTGCACAATGAGAGAAAAGTAACTAAGACACTATTGTTTCAATTAGTATGTATAGCTAATGAGTTTGAATTTTTTTTTTTTTTTTGTACTGGGAATCCAACTCAGGACCTTACACTTGCCAGGCAGGTGCTGTGCCACTGAGCTATATCCCCAGATGAGTTTAACTTTCGTTTACATATGCCATCTGGGGACTATTTGAAAAGCTTTTACACTTGGTTCAATTCACATTAGTAGATACACATTATATCACAGTATTATATCTGAACAGGACTGTAGTATGTGGCTATAATTAACAAGGGGATCAGGATGTCCTTTTCTTAGCCCACCTCTCCCTGCATACTGAGTTGAGCTAAGCCTCACCTCTTTTGAGGAAATATGTAGCTCACCAGGGTCCAGGACAGGCACTGGTTAGAACTTGTCAGACACAGGAACATAGACTGTCTTTGCCTTCCAATGGGCATCCGCTCAGAAGCCAAATCATGGCTATCATATCTATGCTCCTCCTGGCAATCTTTGCACGATAAATTTGCTCACTCTGGTAGCTCTAGTGTGGCATCAGTCAGCACAGACACAGTCCCTGTGAACCCATGAATGATTTCTTCCTCCTAGACACTGTGGCTGCATAAAGACAGTTGGTCCAGTAGTCCACATTAAGTCATACCTTGGATGTGCGTTAGCATCACTTGGGAGGGGGCGTTGTCCTGGCTGCCTCACGCTGTCCTTTCACCCGGAGTTGGTGACCCCTAATAGCCCACGTTCACACACATGCTCAAATACACATGCCCTCTAAGGTGTGTGAGGGGCTCACCAGTGACTCGCTATGTATTTACAGCCAGCGGGAAAAGCTGCTTGTGGGGAGGAGCTAGAAGGAAAAGCTGAGCAGCTGCTTCTACTGTAATTGCTGCTTCCCTCCTTATTTCAGACTTCTTGTTCTGCGGGGCAGGTTTGTTCAATCTTTTCAATGTCTACTTCTCTTTAATGAACTGGGAGAAGGAAGGAGAAGGGGAGGGAGTGAAAAAGGAATGCCCGTGGACAGATCCCCCCCCATGAACCGGATCACTATGCACTGCAAACATGAAGTAGTGAAAAGAAAAACAATTACAAAGAAAGTGTGGAAAAAGAGAAAGAGGATCCCTAAAGGATTGGAGATTATAGGTACTGAATAATCCGCAGAAGACATGGAAAGTATTTCCTAAGCATTTTCTTGGTACTTTTCCTCTTGGTAGTTGATTTCCCTTCCCTTTTTTGCCTTTCCACCACTGAGCCTGGGCAGGACCTTTGCACTCCGGGGAAAGACGGAAAGATGTGATGTTTTTGACACACAAGAGAGACAGGATTTTGTGGAGTGCAGACCCCTGTAGCTGGTGTGGAGCAATGTGTGCGGGCTGCATGCCTTTAAGGCACACACGCTCATTCTTTCCCTGCTCTAAGGTTGACATCTGAAACCAGTTTCCCTCAGCGGTCAGGGGGCACCAAGTTCTTCATGCTGTTCCCCTAACCAGGAGGAAAATGGCACCAGGGACGGAAACTGGTTCAGAATCCTTGGGTTTACTGCACCACTTCAGCCTCTTGACCTCTAAGAATAGAAAGAAAACACTGTTTGCACTTATCAGAAACTGCCTACAAATTGGAAGAAAAATTCAATTTCTTAGAGAAGAAGATATTAACACTAAGATCCCTAGGAGCAGAGGGGACAGATCTTCCACTCACTGACATTCCTTCTGGGGTGCAGCCGACACCCCACCTCCAGGCACACCCCAATGTCTCTGACTCTGCCTGGGGACCATTGCTCTCGCATCATCTGTCAGAAATCACCTAGGACAGATGCTAGAGGGGGAAACTGGTGCAGAAAACCCTTCTTTGTGTTAGTGGACAATTTCCTATTGATTAAATGAATGCCTAGAAACATGAAGCAAATTGTAAAAAAAAAAAAACTCATGCAAATAGTAATAGATGAGCAGTCATGACAGAAAGGAGTGGATTCTGTGGCCAGAGGATGAATTGTGACCGCTTTTCTCCCCACTGCGACCTCTGGCTCCGGCGAGGTCAGGAAGCCAGGGGGAAGCTGTTAATCTCCCAGAACAGGCCGGCCTGATACTGTCTGATACTGTCCGGGGTGACAGTGCTAGGTCACATACTTGTCCAGGAGGCTATAGGCAGGGTAGAGAGGGAAAGGCTGAGAGGACAGCAAGGCCTTAAATCTACCTCTGTCATGCTGACTCAAAAATAGCTTATTTGAATATTAATTTCAACCACCATTTTCTGTTATACAGAGAGCCTTCGCATATGATCCTCTTATTTCTGGGAGGGTGTGCTTTGTACTTGTGTCCCCTCCCCAGAGCGTGGAGGCATAGGAGCTGCAAACACGGACTAGTGAAAAGGAAGAGGAAAAAGAAAGCAGTGACAAAAGAGGAAAAGAGCCGGTGTTCCTAAGCCATATTCCACCCTGCATGCATTTATTGCTGTAAGCTTCCTAGAAGAGGGTTACAGGTGAACGCTATTTGTATAACAGTGAAAACAGTGGTTGAAATTAATATTCAAGATAAGTTACTTTTGTGTTAGCACAATAGAGCTAGACAGTAAGGCCTCTGACACAAGGGAATGCCTGCCTTTAGGTCAACCAATCTAGAACTTTCCATTCAAGGGCTTCTGATTTGGGCAATGGCAACTGTTCCTATTTTCTGCAGACATCTGGAATAAAATTCTTTTAAAACACTTGAGGCAGAGGAAGAGCTCAGACTCTCGGGCATCCAATTTGAATGTGTCTCTTACCAGCTGAGACTTCTTAGATGTTGGACAAATTCTTTAACCTATTTTTCCTGCTTTCTTATTTATGAAAAGGAAATAATATTACTTGATTTGTGATTGTAAGGATTGACTACAGTGTTCTATGTTCTAAAAAAGTTTCAGCAATAAACACTGTCAGTGTTGGCCACTATAATTACAGTCATTGTAAAGTTAGTTCTTATGGTTGGAAAAGTATATAAAGTTCAAGTGGACTTTTATTCAGTTTAGTGGGTGGCTCTGCCCTACATAGCTCTCAAAACATTTCACCAGTGACAAGGTCTGGGTGGCCATCTAAGATCACAGATTCTCATCTCTTTACAGAGAGAGAGAAAAATAAATAAATAAATACTCTGTTTTCACAGTGCAGAAGGAAATCAATGCATAAGCTGCTGAACGCGGTTTCCTACCTTTCCATCCCTGCCGTCACATGATCTTGTCTGGGCTGAGAAATCCTCATGACCTGGCTCTGCCAGCCAAGACATCAGTTAGGCAAGATGCTGTACTCTGCAGCAAACTGCTCAGGGGCCAAAGCCGGGGGGAATCACTGTCTGTCCTGGAAGCTGGCGTGGGGCTGGGGTCTTGGGTAGCTCAGAGGGTGACCAGTCACACAAAATGCAGGGCTGCTTACCATTCTTCTGTGTCAAGGGCCAGCCTTGCCTCTGGGCTGAAAATACTTCTGGAGGTTCCTGGTGTGTGACCTGCCACAGACCTGTCCCCGTGAGTAGCCACTGGTCGTGTGGTGGTGACAGGCCACAGAGCACTACTCCACCATTTACTGGGTGGACTCAGCTTTTTCCTGGTGCTTGGTGCAGAGTGCAGAGGTGCACTGTCAGAGAAAAGGAAGCGTAACTCAAGATGGGACTCACATGTCCCCCAGGAGCAGAGTGGAGCAACTGTGACAGCCAGAACAGACGAGACTGAGGTGGGAAGGCCTCCTCCTTGCTGCGGAAACCCGGTGTCCCAAGTCCTTAAGCACGGGTTCATGCACTGTGTGCACAATGGCGCTTGCAAGCAGGTCAAGACTGGACTCTTCATCTGTTTTTCGAATCGGGCAATGAACTTGCCTTATGAAAGAGCAAAAGATCCAAGACTGTCTTCCTCATGGACCGGAAGCTGAGGAGGACAGAATGCTGGCTTCACCTTAACGTTCTTTTCCACCTGGTCCTACACCATGGCTGCAGTCCCCGGGGCCTGGCCATCTGTCCAGACTTAACTACTGTTTGCCTGGCTCAGTCTACTAGCAACGGTTTCTTTGGGGCTCTGCTTCCTTGCAGCGCTCCCTGTCATGTGCGGCAGAAATTAAGTCAAATTTTATGCCTTTCTCTTCTGAGTCCGACTCATGTCAACTTAATTTTCTAGCCCAAAGGAATCCGGAGAGATTTGGGGTGGAGTTCTGTCTTCTACAATGAGATGTTGGTATAAAATAACTCCCTTTTTCTCCACTCTTTTTTTTTATTTTTATTTTAGGGAAGTGTCTACAGGGTGTTCAGGGTCTTGATACTAGATTGGACTCGTAGTGATCCACCTGTTTACAGCCTCCCAAGAGCTGGGATTACAGCTGTGGGCCACCACGCCCAGTCTCAATTGCTGTCTCAGTGCGCCCCAGGGGCGGGACTGGCACAGCAGGCCCAGGATCGAACCCCCAGCCCTGCTCCTGCTTGCAGATCCTCTGAGCTATCTGGCTAGCCCTTTTTTCTCCACTCTTGATCTGAGGGCCATCTGAGAGAAGGGCGTGCGTTCTGTTAAGATGCTCACTGGCATCGAGAAAGTTTTCCTCTGATCAACCTACTGCTACATTAAAAGCATCTTCTGAATTTTACAGATCTCCCCAAAGGAGACATTCTCAGACATACAGTACTGATGTGATAAAATGGAACTAATAAATTGGGGTGAGTTGCCCTGACATTTCGTTCACACAACTTTCTTTTCTTCCCTTCCCACCTGGGCCCTTACCCACAGAGAATTCACCAGTTTGATTGTGGTCCTGAAGAGAAAATTACTGCTTTTCCTGTCCTGTTCCCTGCAAAGTGACCAACTGTTCATTGTCTTGGCTGAGGATGTGATAGATGGGGATGCAGCTTGGTGGCAGAGTGCCTGCCTCGTGTTGAGGAGGCCCAGAGGAAACACACTTCTTCATGTATTAGAGGGTACATAAGTGCTGAGGTTAACAGTGAGGGTGTGGTATCTCCCTCTTTAATTTTATTTATTTATTTATTTATACAGAGTCTTGCTGTGTAGTTCAGGCGAGCCTTAAACTCACTTTGTAGCCTAGGTCAGTCTTGAACTCTTGGAAATTTTACTGCCTCAGCCTTGCAAGTGCTGGGATTATTAAGTGTATGCCACCACACCTGGTTGAAATCTCTTGCAAAAGAAAATACTGCAAAGTCCAGGTTGAACTAACTGAGGCCCTGTGCCGAGGTACAGAGGCATCCACTGACTTTTTCCAGAGACTCTTTTCATTCCATGTGTCACAGCCCTGTCTGGGAGAGCACTATTTCTGAGAATGTGTCCCTATACATTAGAATAGAAGAAATGACAGTTTGTGTCGGGGGCAGGCTGCACTGCGCAAGGCTGGGACTCACAGGCACCCTGTTTCTCACGGGGCTGCAGGTGACCTTCAGGTGGCTGATTGGGGGGCGCTGCTGGGCCTGCAGGCTGGGAGGGACTCGGCTCCCACCTGAGGTGATGCAGCAACACAGCCGCGGACACACTGCCGGCTGCTGACAGGAACGTGGCCATTAAAGGCCGAGTAGGTGCCTGTGCTAGGAAGCAGTGTCCTGGGCCTGACTCACAAACTGGCCTTCTCCCTCCCGAGGCGGAGGAGGAGAGCAGAAGTAGGGGTCAGCATCACAGCGGGCGGGGGAGAAGCCACAGCCCCAGAACGAGGGGTAGGAATGCAAGTCCTGTCTGGAATCTGGGGATAAGCTCCGACCAACGTCCAGCCAGGAAGAAGGACTGCGGCCTCCTGGCTGCCACAGCCAGGATAAGCCCGGCCAGGTCTTCCTCTACGCACCTGGAGAAGCCTGGCCAGGCGGTGCCTCCGCCCGGGGCACCGCGGGGGTCAGCACGCCCTCCTGTCACGCACAGGTGCCACTGCCAGCTGTTACCTTGCTGGGAAGCTATGCCAGCTTCTGACTTTGTCTTGGTGTCCAGTTAACATATTTCAAAAACTATGCTTTGAAGCAACAATGTAGGCAAGTTAAAGAATTTGTGACAGTTCCTGTATTAAAACATCTGCACTCCCCAAAGATCACTACGTGGGCTGCAATACTCAAAGTCACGGATGGTCAACAGTGAGCAGCACTGCCACTTAAAACAGAGCAAGACATATGATTTGAACTAATTTGAGAAAAAAATAATCAGTTATATTCTAGCTACTGCAATTTGTGCTTTAAGAAATTATGTTTGTATCTCTACCTACAGAAATTAACTTTTATCTTTTTGTGTGGTAGCAGAAGGAAAAATAGACTTCCTTGTAGGATTTTCATTGCAGTGTTAATATTTGCACATACTTAATTTCCACTGAAAATATTTATTGTAAATATGATTTCTATAGAGGCAATACAGGGCAGGCAGTACAATCAAATCTAATTAACGTGGAGCGTTTGCATAGCCAGTCTGGCTGGACTCTATGCAAATATAGATAATGATGAACCTGAAATTAATCACCAAATGTCTGACATTAAAACAGGGATTTGTCAAGCAGAAATGCATGACTCATCATAGCCTCTAATCCCATCACGCTGGGCAGCTCTCTTTCTGGATTCTGATTCTGAGAAACAGTCATTTATTTTTATTGAAGTTTCTCCAAAAAACATCAGATGTTACATTTAGTTCAGCCAGCATTCCCAGGTAGAGAAAAATCTTTGCAAGACTTGAACAGGTTGGTCTGTTTAGGTGGACCTTGCACCACACTTTTCCCTGTCGCCTCTGCAGACCGTCTCTGATAGATACGTTTTTTTCCTCCAACAATCCCAGCCTGATGTAATCAGTGAGGGTGGCCGCATGCCCCAAGCGTCCACGGACTACTGCTCTGATTTATAACATCCACAGAAGTGATTTGTTTTTCCCTTCAAGGATAAATTTGGAGAAATAGGACTAAGAAATCTCAGCAGAAAATAATCAAGGCAGACAGTCAGAGGGAGAGGGAGAGCGGGAGGGACAGGGAGGGAGATGGAGGGAGGGATAGTCTAATTTACCATTTTCTGTACTGTGAGGATATAAGAAGTAAGTCGGGGAAATTGATGCAACTTCGGAATATTATGATAGCAGCGGATAATAAGACTGATAAGTATCATAGTGTGCATTTAAAAATTAGAACATTAGAATTAGTACAAAATGTAATGGGCTAAAATATTTCCTCTATTTTATTTAATAAAAAAACATAGATTCTTCAGATAGTTTCCAAGACTCCACTAATATAAAGGAAGAAAATACAGAGAAGAGAATAAGAAATGAGACAAAAAACCCCATAAAAATGCAAAATTTGTTTTTGGCAAAATAAAACTATTAAAAAATTAAGAATCAGAGAATAATAAATTTCATACAAATAGGCATGAAGTACAAAAGACAATATATTTCATTGATTGTGGGTTCATCAGCTTCTGGGCAGTGTAATGAAATATCTGCGAGTCTGCTCATGAAGGGAAAAGGTGTATCTGGTTCTTGGCGTGGGGGCTCTGGTCTGCACATGCCTGGTCCTGGGGCTGTGTGTCTGCAGAGAGGGGTTCTTGTTGGCGGGACCCATGACCAAGCAAGGCTGCTCACCTCATATTTAAGATGAAAGTCAGAGAGAAAGGTGTGGGTGTCCTGCACCCTCCTACGGGAGCACCCCCAAAGCACACCTCCCGTTTGTTAAAGTTTCTACCCTTCCGGGTAGTGCCACGTTAGCCCAGCCTTAACATGGGGCATTTGGGAGACAGTCGAAATTCAAACTGCGACCCAGTGTTGACTCAACTCTTTTTCTTTTGTGCTGTTGCTGTTTTCCTTTCCAGAAGGAGGCAATCATGTTACCTAAAGTCTGGCTTTAGTTCATAGTCTCTGGTCCACTGCCTCCCCAATGAATCTACTCCATCTAAACATTGTCCATGGCCTTCCCATAAAAGGAGTTTGACTTCCAATTGAAAAAGACAGGGAACATCTCCAGCTCCCATGCGTTAGGCAGTCTTCACAGAGGGTCTGAAGGCAGGAAGGATTTCTCCAAACTGCTCTGTAGGCATGCGTGGCCTCAGTGGCCCTTGAGCTATTGGGATTATTCCAGAGCTATGGAAACAGGACTGTGAGGATTGCATGCAAATCCTCAGGCTCACCTTTGGCGTGAGCTTAATGCGTAGTTTTTATCTTTGGTTGGATTTGGGATGCAGTATACTCGAGTGCCTCCCTTGCCCCAAAGGAACACCGACAAGTAGCAAGTGAACCAACTCGGTATCCACCAAACACTAAAGGTGAGTTATGATAATAATTCACCCCCTATTTCCTGAGCCGACATTATATTTTCACTCCTAAGAGATGGTTCTGTTCTAGTGGATGACATTATTCCAAGCTCAGAAATAGTTATCAGATTGTAGTGAATGTCACAAAATTAAAAGTAAAATTTTGGCGTCATATCACTACATTCCCCTCCTTCCATTTAATTGATGAAAATCATGCTAAAAAGATTTTTTTGTTGTTGTTGTTGCTGACTGACATAAGGTTAAGTAGAATTTGTTGTTGTTTATGCCACATAAAATATTATACCACTGTCTGGTATTCTTTGTTTAAGAGGCCAGCTTCCTAATATGCTTTAAGAGCCTTTGCAATGTTTCCAATCATTACTTTAAACCATTACTAAGAACAGTAGTGATCCTACAGAAGCCACTTCACCCAGAAACACTAACGCTTTAAGATTCCAACACTGGCCCTAAACTCATTCCTGGGCTCTTATCTTGCTATTCATTAAAAGAATGACTTGGGACAGACAGGGTGGTTTGTGGTAAGCATGGAAACCCTTCCCTTGTGCCTAACAAGGCCTAATAGTTAACTAAAGCAGAATCAAGCTTGACCTGCATTGTGTGTAACTCCGGGTCAAGGCCTTCTCAGCTCCTGTAGGGGCACTGCAGTCATTCAGAAAGTATCCAGCTAACAGCTGACGAAACAAGATGTAGTAACCCAAATGTTGCCGATCTCAGTTCTCCTCAAGGCTGAGGAGACTAAGGTAAGGTAACCACAGTGCAGTCCAGTGTCTGTAGGGACATCTGGTTTTACAACACTCAGTTCCACAACTGTCACCCCAGATGTCTCCTGCCATTGTCACCTGTGTTCCAGGAAAAGCTGAGCCTTGCAAAAGACCCCACAGGGAGACCCTCACAAGCAGGGACACTGTATCCTGGGAACTCAGTGGCCCTTGAGCTTTTGGGATTCTTCCAGAGCTATGAAAACAGGACTGTAAGGAGCAGGCAGACCCAGCCCACCCCAGAACCCACAAAACTGTCTGTGCTCTGTGTCAGTGGGCCTGTCTGGTTCTGGTCCTGAGTGTGTCCCTTCTGGCTGCTCAGTATTCATTCTCTTCCCATTCCTCTTGCTTTCCTTTGATGAGGAGGAATTTCCTCCTTACCAGTCCCTTAAGCTAAAGCCCCTCACCATTCCTTTTACTTTTCCAATGAAGGCTCCTCCACTCCAAAATTTGGTGCCTTTGATTCCCCTTGTCACTAATCAAGGCTCCACGCTAGCTGGTGACAGTTCCAAAAGAAAAGGAGACTTGAGTTACTCTGCAGTGTGCACAGCTCTGCTAGCATCTACCTGCCAATTACACAAACGCCAGCAGAATACTGTTGGCCTAGAAGCTGAGTATTTTCACAAACTGTGATGTAAAGAATCACAAAGAAGTTGTTTTTTTTCAGGAGGGACATAATTTGCACAATTATTAAACTATTGGGAAAACTTTAGAAGACTGTATCTGATGTACTGCCCAAATCTCAATTGCACTTATCTAATTAGAGCAGAACCCGTGGGGTGAAGAGGACAGTGAACGGTGCAACAGAGCTAGCACAGCTAATCCAAGTTACCAGGCAGTAAGGATTAATGGGACAGCGCTTGGGACATAAAGAGGAAGTGTTAAAACACACATTGGGGCTCAGAGTCTCATGCAAAGTGGTGCATCCCAACACACACGAAGTATTGGAATATAGGTCTGCAAAATATATCAGAAGTGGATGGATACTTCACGGCCCGGTCTTCTTCCACCTTTAGTTAGCAGCTACCGCAGTGCCTAGGGAGTTCTCAATAAATTCTTCTCAAAAGACAAATAAATAAATGATTCGATTACCTTGTACAAGTGGCAATCAAAGGCATGGATATGTCGGGACTCCAGCTTCGGAGACCATGGAGCTGTCAAGCTGTTGCGGAGGCTAAGTTTGAAGTATCTGAGGTATGGCTATATTGTCCTGGGAGCCTGGAGTTTAGGACTGTGGAGAGCAAGGCCTTCTTTTATCTTTACTTTCAGAACTGGGGGGCAGGTCAGGAGCAGACTAGGGAGAGGTGCAAATGACCTGAGTCTTTGCCTCCAGGTAACTGTCCTGTCAGTTGCAAGAGATTGTTACAAATCTCTACTCTAGCAACTTAGCTCAGTGTGCAATTTCCAAAGAAAAGTAAGATCAGGCTTTCTTCCCTGCTCCTCAGAAACAATACAGAAAAACATTCGCATTTTCCACATAGCTGTGTCTGTGTCCCACGCTGGGATCCTGTCATTACAAGAAATTTTCAAGCAATGTTTCAGAGAAACAAAATGACTTGCTTTAATGATCATGATCAATGTATGAGGAGCTGATTGATGTTTGTTTGTGACTAGTCAAATAAGGAGTTGTTTCCAAACAGGTTTTATTTGGAAATATATTTTAATATTACTGGGGTAAAAGTCATGAGACTTCATAGATGTAACCCCAAATTGTGTTGCTCCTTGTGGCTTAATTCATGGTCAAGCTTCATGCATAGTAGCCAGTGGGGGAAAAAAAAAACACTGGTGCAAGAATCATTCCAGGTCCTATTTAAGAAATAACTAATATTAGCTAAAAATATAATTTTGAAGATTAGATGAGGTGACTCAACAAAGTTCCAACTGAGTCCCACGTGACAAGGTGTCAGTGGCTGGGGTAGGTGTGAAATTGTAACTTTACCCTCACTGATAGCCACTGTCCTAAGATGAATATTACGCTTAGAAAAGATGCTGGCCAACCCTGTCCATGCTCTTCACGTGCAACCTTTTCCAAGGGGCGTGTGCATGCTTATTGGCTACAGGGCTTCCCCTCATGACCAACCAGTTTTCATGAATCTCTGACTAAAGATTATTTTTTTTTTGTCTTTTTGAGACAGGGTCTCACTATGCAGTTCAGGCTGGCCTTAAGCTCACTTTGTAGCTCAGGCTGGTCTCAAACTCACAACAATCCTCCTGCCTCCGCCTCCCGAGCGCTGGGATTACAGGCCTGCGCCCCCACCGCTACCCTGCATTTACTCAAATAGAAGATTCAAAAGGCTAATTGGATGTACCAAAGAGAATGGGAGAAGGTCTGATTTGTCCATGGTCAAGAGCTGCTTTATTTTTGAAGAAATGTAATCAGTCAGATTTGAAATGAAGACTCAGAACACTCATTTAAGCCATCAGAGCCCATTCCTGACATTTTAAAGTAATGAAATTCAAATTTTGGCTTTTATACTTAGCTTGTGCCATATTGATTCGAAATTACTTGGGAGTTTTTCACAGCATGACAAAGCATGAAGAAGTGCATGCCAGATCTTTTTTCGGTCACAGGAGGATTAATTTTTCTGGGTCTGACAGTCAGAAAGTATCCACTCCCCCACCCAGGATGACACTCTAAGCCAGAGTTTGGGAGATGGGAGGGCTATTCCCCATTTCTTGGATGGCCACACAGATT
Organism: Ctenomys sociabilis; assembly: GCA_004027165.1. NCBI lineage: Eukaryota > Metazoa > Chordata > Mammalia > Rodentia > Ctenomyidae > Ctenomys > Ctenomys sociabilis. Next base: position 18,180 of record PVKA01006740.1, on the reverse strand, counting down.
CTAGAACATGGGTTGGTGGGGAGAAACAGAACTGCCACCTGACGGACTTGTAGCTTGTCCCAGATCAGCCCTGCGCCACCTGGGGAGGGTGTGAAAACACTTTTGGCCCAAGTGCCAACAGTTATGCAAGGGCTCAGTATTAGTTGTTAAGGAAAAAGCTGCAGAAGAGCGAATCTTGAGCCTGGAAAAGAAAAGCTGACCTTTGGTACTGTCTTTGAAACAGCATCTTTCTCCATACAGGACAGATACACTCTATGATCTCATAACTCATGGTGTGCATAGTTTTCTAAGTGCTTCCACCCTATGCAAGCTGATACCCCACACTTAATCTCATGGTAGAATGAAAAATGTGATGCCCACAGGAACAGAAGAGCCCGCTTCCTGGATGCTAGCCCCTGCCCAGGTCCTCCCTGCAGCTACTCTTAGGTGAATACAAATTTGCCCCAATTTCTCATCAGTTCTGACTGAGCAGCTTCTCCTGGCTCCTCTTTTCAGTCCCAGAGGCTTCTGCTGGCTTTCAGGCTTGGGTCCTCCTGGCTTCTGCACTGATGCTGCAGTTCAGGCTCCAACTATGACCCTGTTTTCAAAATAACACTCTGTACTTGACCTTCTGCTGGGATCTAATCTGTAAGGCTGGAATTTGCCTCGGTCTCCTGCTGACATTCCTCTTCTGGTAAAATGATTAGCATTTGCGTTTACTCCTGGAGCTGGTCACTCTGTACACTTGACTGTTGCTTAGTCTGAGGCCTTGTATTGCTTTTGATTCCCCTCTCCAGCGTGTCACCTAAGGAGATTTCTCATGTGGAATGCTTCCAGGGCTGCACCACTGAGTACAAGTCCTGCACGTTACACATTGGAGTGGGATGCATCATGGGTAACCACGGACTTCAACAGGGTTTGACTGATGTCATAATTGCCTTTGAGATCATTCATTCATTTATCCATCCATCCATCCATCCATCCATCCATCCATCCATCCATCCATTTCTCCCTTCATCCATCCATCTCTCCATGCATGTTTCAATCAGTCCATCTGTCCATCCATCCATCCATCAGTCCATCCATCCTTCTGTCTGTCCACCTATCCTTTCATGCATGCATCCATCTATGCATCATCCATCCATCCATTTACCTTTTCATTAATTTATTCTTTCATAGTTGTTTAGGGTCAGTTTGTGCCAGTCTCTTTGCCTTACATCCCTGTTCCAGGAGAGGAGAGAGAAAGTTAGCTGTAAAGTGTGGCGAACACATTCCCACATACCTGCCTGAGTAGATGGGTCCTGTGCTGAATTTCCTGCGCATTCTGTCTCCTCCTGTCTCTGTGCACACAGCAGTACCCTGCAGAGGCCAAGCAAACTAATATTTCCAGTTCTTCTCTTAAGAACTTTGGTGGGAGAAAACCTATCATAGTCAGGAAGGTGACACTAATATATGTATTTTTACATAATAACCCAATAGATGTATATGGAGTTTTTGGAAATAATTTTATTTATGGATTTTATTCGATTTTCAGAGCATACCTGTGAGTTGTATGTAGTTATTTTTATCTTCACTTTAATAGAAAAGAAACTGAGATTCAAAGAAGCTAAAAAAGCTTTGGCAAAGCTTGGATTTGCAGTGAAACACAAGCCTTATAATTGCTAAAATTAAAGTTTTATGTACTTTATTAGTACTCAGTGGAAACTTACCCAGTTTGTCATATCTTAGTAATGTCAGTTCCAGTTGCTGCAGCCTGTTTGTTTAAAACAGGTTAATGCTCAGAGGATGGATGGGTATGTCACCTGCACTGTGCGGAGGACAAGTGATAAAGCACAGAACTCTAAAGAGTTGATTTATCTTCCATTAAAGGTTTATGACTTTAATCTAGGAACCGGAGTTGGGGGGTAGAAAGATGAAATCTCCTGTCTCTTCTTTTTGAAAGATGTAAGATCGTTATTAAACCTTGCAGAACCAGCAGGTAGCTCTGGGAGCATTTCCCAAAGAACACTTGGTGGCTTTGATTCATGGCTTGGAGTCACCGGGGCTGTCCGGTGGCATTTTCTTCCTCTTCCCACTATGGGACAGCTTGTCCTTTCATCGTCCCTTGTCCTGCATGATTAGATTCAGCAGAATATGCTCTTCTGTGTAGTTTGTGTCTCCTCTACTGTTTCCTCCATGTAGTAGTCTGACTTCCACTTCTCTGTGCAGATTGATCCTGAAGCCACGTCATGAGTTGTTTTTGGGTCAGCCTCCTTCAGTCTGCCAGTATGGGCAAGTTTTAAAATGCCAAGGTCCCCGACCATGTTCAAAGCTGTGCAATGTGTCCCATCTTGGCTCCTCCCTTTGTCTCTTTTGCCTATTTCTAGAATGATGGGGAAATTGTGGTGTTCAAGGCCACATGATTAAAATATTAAGATGTGGAATGTTTTCATTTTACATGGACTTTGAACATGTGGATACAGAGGGATTTGCGATTCTAGTACTTTAAGGTGATGGTATCATGGAAGGTTTGAAAGTTATTTTTACTTCTGTAAGGCAGGAAACACCCCCATAAACAGCAGGCTGAGGACACAGGGAACTGGGACCTCTGTCCTCTCATTGGCCCTCAGTGGCATGGCCTCTGGCTCTTGTAGAATGGGCAGCTTTCTCCTCAGCAGTCCCAGTGTCTGTTCCCTGAGGCCCTTCAGGGTAGCAGCATTACACACTTGTCATTGCAGGGACCCTCAGGAGGGACTCCGCATAGATAAGGGAGGCCCTCACACCCATGTGATGTGGAGTCTTTTTAAGAGTATGTTTTTCTAAAGGGTTTTAATTAAAAGCAAAGTAAGATAAAGTTAACCACTAGCCTGTCTTTAAAGTATATGCATTTCTTCCAAGCTGAAAAGGAAGGTTCTACACAGATCACAGTTCCTACAACAGCTCTAGGTAATTAGCTATCTAGCATCCACCCATATAAGTCATAACCACACTGCAGCATACAGAGACAAAGGGATGAGCTATTCCTGTAGGAAAAGCAAAAACTAGTTTAGCTCTCAGGATGAACTTAATGAACTGAACTTTACTCTCTCCTACTTTTTTCTCAAATAGAACACAAGGGCTGGAGAGATAGCTTGGTGCTCTAAGTGCTTGCCTGGAAGCACAAAGTCTCAAGTTCGATCCCTAGTACCACATGCCATGTTGTCTCTGGAACTCCAGGTGTGCTGTGCCAGCACAAACCAGAAGTGGTGGTACAGGCCTGTAATCCCAGCAGTGGGGAGGCTGAGACAGGAGGATCACTAGGAGTCCAAGCTGCACAGTGAGACACTGTGCATCAATTAATCAGTCAATCAATCAATCAATCAATCAATCAATCAAACAATCAAATATCACATAGAAGATCTAAGAAGAGCCCAAGGCACCCATAATGTCCATGCCAATGACGCTAAGCTTGCTGTGGACTGTTCAGATGACCACCATGATTCCAGACCTTCATAAGATTCCTCCTTTTGTCAGGAAAAATGCACATTTTCCTCAGTGCATACATGAGCACTGGCTTTGGAAAGGCATTCTTGGAGAGTTAAGAGACAGGTGTTGAGAGAGAGAGAGAGAGAGCGAGAGAGAGCGAGAAAGCGAGAGAGAGCTGTCTGTCTATACATGAGTGCTGAGCCCTCAGACTTTAATCAAGTTGAGATCAAAGTCTGACATAAGCATCTTTTCAGAAGGTGGTGCTTATCCTATCCTTGTTCTATGTGTTCTATGTGCTTCGGGCAGAAAGCGGTTGGGATGGCTCTCGCTCAAGCATAAGATGTACGTCAGCGCTGCTGCATCAAGTGACTGCGACATCCTGGTGAAGTGCTCTTGCCCACATGCCAGGATCTGCGACACTGGTGACCACAGAAGGACAGGGTGGCAGAACCTGCTTTCCCAAGGTCACTACATAGGAAGAGACCAGGAGCTGTGTTGTGGCCCTCCAAATTAGGACAAGGCAAATTAGGTGACAAGATGCATCTGCTCCTATTTTATTGGCTACAGCAAGATCCGTCGTCATTTATAACTTGAACGGTGATACTGGAAGTGGCATTCTATTGTGTGCTTTGAGGGCAAGCTGGCAGTAATTGGTGACAAGCCCCAGCATGGTAAGCTGTATGTGTCCTCTAGTGCCATCAGATGAACCTGCTGAATGGACCACAGCAAACGTTCCAGAATGGACACATAAATAAGACCGGAGAGCTGTGCAACTGGGTGCACTGTCTTCATCCACGCTGGCAGGGTGGACCACTTTGACGTTATAGAGATGAGTGACTTTCTCAGATCCAGGAAGGGGGAAAGATAATGAAAGGGTTGATTGTCTCCGTGTTCAAGATGAGTGGATAGTCATGTAATGTACTAATTTTAATCTTGCATGAAGCAAATGCACAGGATGAGATTGGGTAGACACAAAGCTGATAAGGAGGGCAACAGGAGAAAACAGAGGCTGAGGGAACATTTAGATGTCAAATCTTTTGAAGGAAGCTCAGGCTGCAAGGCTGGAAGTGCAAAGGGGCACACAGCCCAGTCAATTGGAGGAAGGCCCCACATATCACAAGATGGGTCTGTCCTGGTCCTTTTAATGTGTGTAGTCACCGGCTGAAAGGAGGACGTGGGATCTACAAAACATGGCACCAGTGTGGTGGCAGACCTGAGGCAGTGGGCAGCTGGCTCTTAGAACATCACCCAAGAGGCCTGGTTGTGCCTTCCTACAGCAGCCACATGTGGTGGTGAGTGCTTGCCGACCTTAGGCATCACCTGGACAACCCCAGCCCAAAGGAAGACCACGCTGGTCCATGACTGTGCAAACAAACTTAAAAGGCAAAGATGGCCATTGAAAGCAAAGCACCATCTTGTAGGACCAAAGCTGGAAGCTCGTACAGCCTGAAGAATTCTGCAGACTCTGTGACTCACAGGCGTCACCTAGCCGCTGTGACAGACACTGACACATTGGGTCTCAGCGGCCTAAGTCTCCAGATCATGCCCAGGAGCAGGCCTGCGGGGGTCAATGCAGCCTTCTGTTCCCAAGGGACCTGGACCCAACGCGCTTCAGTACCTCCTTCACTCGGCCGTGTGCACACCCAGCCGATAACTGGGCCATGTGTGGGGCAGGTGGGGCAGAACGGGAGGTGAGTGAGAAGCTTTCTTGTATCCTTTTGCTTTGACTACCAACAGACAGACCATATGTACATATTTCCCAGGGAACATTTGTCCATGTACATTTAATGCTTTAAAAAATTAGACAAGCAAATCATCTGAAAACTTAACAGAACACTGGGGACTCAGAGATTATATAGTTTGTACAGCTGTGCTGACCAAGCAGAGGTCTGCAGTGGTAGATACAAAGGGAGACTTTGTTCGTGGGAGGAAACTGGTGGCTTGTGTCCACAACACTGAGTCTCTGAAACAACGTGGCATCTGTTCTCCTACCGTTACTCAGCACTGGGACGGGTTCTGCCTTCGTCATCCAGGACTAAGTTTATGTCTCAAGTCCAAAGGATGGGGAGACCAAAGTCCACACTAATACTACACATATTTATGTGTGCACATGCCGCTGTGTATTACATAACTTTTGTATATGTTTATATTTTGAAATAATAACTGATTTTCAGGTATTAAAATCCAACAATCTCATGGATTGATTGAGATGTTTTGGATATTGCAGGCAGTGATGTTCTATGTATTTTTTAACTCATGTTGAAATATCCCTTACCGTATACTTGACTGCAAAAGGAGTATTTTACATTTTCAGTTACTGTGTACTCACCCAGTAACAGAAATGGCAGGGAATTACTGACTATCTGGTCTGCAGGGAAGGAGCCCCGTGAGCCGGTCCCTGCTCCGTGCTGCCATCTGCTGTGCACCAGCAAAACAACAGCGAGCACACCAAGCCCTGAAAGCTGGGGCTGGGGAGACCCTCAGACTATGCAATTAAGTTCAGTTAGCTCAGGTGAGAAAATGAGGACAGGAGAGAGGAAGTGACGTGCAAGCGTGTGGTGCGTTTGTGCTTAGCAGAGGAGACTGAAGAAGCGCTGTTGGTGGTAAGAGCGCGCGGGCTTTGTCGTTCTTGAAGGCTTAGTTTTGCTCTGTGGCGGTCTGGCCCTGCTCCTGGTTACCGTGAGTTGATGGAGTGGGTGACAGGTACCCTTAGGACTGCTCTGAGAGGGGCTCTACCTCCGCACCTACCGGGTACATGGCATGTCCACTGAGCTTCTAGAAGCTTCCAGAATGTACTTTCGTCTCCAGCAAGGGCATTTCACCTGGAAATTCTCAAGCTCAGAGAATCTGAAGCATCTGGTTCTTAGCCATGATTTAATAATCCCATCTTCAGTACATGCTTTCATGCCCATAAAAGAGAAGAACTGTGGTCTCTCAGGAGTTCTGACAAATGACTCTGAAAATCACAAGCCGAGAAGCTGTGTTTCACGCAAATCCTAACTTCTACTTCTTGTATTTCAGAATATGTATGTTTACCACTTTTGATTCAAAGTCAGATTACACATGAACGTGGAAACGTGTGCTTGCTGCCATGATTTCTTTCACAACTAAACGTCAGGCTCTTCCAGCACCTTCACGGGACATTTCTGACAAGTCATGATCTCAAAAGAGATTATTGATCTTAGAAACTCAGTTACAAAGAACTTATATGAAAGTTGCTTATACAATTAAATATCGTCTGTATTATATGATGGATATTAAATATCTCCTGATTTTCCAAGATCAAAGCTTAGATTAGAAGCAGGAAGAAAAAAAATCACCTGTCAGTAACAACTGGTGACACACAGTCTGTGTTTTACAAGCTTGTGGTCTGTGGTAACAGAAAATCAGTGCAAATGACAGCGAATGCAGGCTAATGCCACAAGATGCCCCTAAAGTTATTCTGGAGATATTAGTAATATTATTTTGCAAACACTGTATGGGTTCCTTATGGAGCCTCAAATTACATTTGATAAAGTAAGAGTAAAATAAGTAGAATAGTGCTAGTAAGATAGAAAGGATCAATTGGAAAGTAACTTCCAAATTATTGGGGTTTAAAGATTTCAAGTTCATGCCATTTATTTATTTAATTATTTATTCTCCTGTATTTAGGACAGGGTCCACAGGGTCTCACTACATAGACTGGACTCATAGTGCTTCTCCTGTTTCCAGCCTCCCAAGGACTGGGATTACAAGCATGTGCCACCACGCCCAGTCTCAGTCACCATCTCATTGCACCCCACAGGCAGGGCTGGTACTGCAGGCCGGGGGTCAAACTCCGGCCTCTGCGCTCTGCCTAAGCCGGTGCTTTAGTCCTTAAGCTGTCAGACTGGCCCAAGTTCATGTCTTTTAAAGTAAACTGGTAGAGGTGTCAAGAATGTCCAGACATTCTCGTTATTGATGGTAGCGTGTCACCTTCATCTGCCACTCCTGTGCTCCAAACCCCGAACAATGATGGAAGCCACAGCTCCAGAAACTACCACAAAATGATCAGAAGACAGAAAAGGGCATGAGGAGAGACTAGCTATTATAAGCACTTTCTCAGCTGCTGAAAGCAGGAATAGGGAGAGAAGAACAGGGCTGCAGAAGTCAGCTCTCAGCACAGATCTCTGCAGCTAAGAGGATAAAGCAGTGGCTTCCGGTGGAGGAAAGGTAGGTGGGTCAGTCAGGAATCCTGGAGGGAACCCACAGCATGACTCCTGAGGGAGCTGCTGCTCAGTAACTGAGGCCTGGCCAGGTCCTGCCCCCAGGTCTAGGTGGTGAGTGCAAGTGTTGGGATTGAAGAGGCCAGTGGACCCCAGGAAGCGGGGTGCTTCCAGAACCCAGGGGTGGTACCAGAGAGCCAAAGTCCAGCTCCCTGATGACTGTCTCATTGTCCGAATTGGACCCTTAGGGATGGAAACACAGTTTCAGCAGCACCATCCACTCTAGAAGACAGCCAGGAACATTCACACAGCTTGTAAAATCAGCTCATCAAAAGGAAAGATGGAGCTAGCAATCAGAACACTCCAGGAGATGTGTGTGATGGAGCAGAGAGAAGGCTGCCCTGATTATCCCATCACACGTGCTAAAGAATACACAGAATACATAAAAAGAGACCTTGGAAATTTAAATCATAAAAATCAAATTTTTAATCAAGAGTTTGGTTAAACAGTCCCACAGATGCAGATAAAGAGGTGTACTCATGACCTGGAAAATCAAAGTGAAGGAAATCTCCCAGAACATAAGATTAATGAGTAGAAAGTATAAGGAAAAAAAATCAAAAGGAATTTGAAATAATTCTACAAGTTACAAATATCTATTTTATACAACTATAGAAAAGATAATAGTGGAGAAGTAAACTAAATGATTTTATTAAAATGTTTTTAGCCTAGAAGCCACAAGTCTTTAGATGGAAGACTTTTTTTTTTTAAATTTTGGCGGAACCAGGGATTGAACTCAGGCCTTTGTGCTTGCTAGGCAAGCGCTTATTCTGCTGAACTATTCTCTTGGCCACTGGAAGATTGTTTATATGCCAAATGTAGTTGACGAGACTTAAATCATCCACCATGTTGGCACTTCAGGAGGCCAAGGATAAATAGGAACCCTTCGAGGCTTCCAGGGAGAAGGCCGATGACCCACAAAGGAGAACCAGCTGGGCAGCATTCCTTCAAGAGCCCTGTGTCAAATCCACATAGGAAATGTTTCTGAAAGTACAATTGTATACCTAGCTGAACTACCCCTTTCCTTGAAAGAAGTCTGGCTTTTACAGTGTCAAAATAGGGCATGTGACCAGGAAAAAGAGAGTCAAAAATGAGAACTAGTGGTGGCAAAAATAACCCATTGAACAAATGTATGTATAAATAGTTATACTATGCAAAATACATATTATATATGTATGTGATATATATATATGTTGTGTGTGTATCATATGTAGATACATGTATCCACATAGTATGTGGTATGATGAAATATACTGTTAATACTTAAATAAAAATACTTATTACAGTAAAAGACACTAACTCCATCAACATATGAACACACTTATCCCATTGTTCTTTTGCCTCTCTTAAGAATTATTAATGTGCTGTAGATTAAACTGTAACTGCTGCAATGCCCAAAACACAATTGAGATTCCTGGGCAACGTGAGAAGAAATATAAAGAATCACCAGTGGCTCCAGCAAAAGCAAAAAGGAAAAAGCTATGTAAAATTATGATTCTAAATATAAGACAGGATAACCAACTCAGCTGGCTAAAACCCCTGCCTACCAGAGGCTATTTCTAATGTGAGACAACAAAAGAAATCCCCACGCCATGAAATTTCTGCTTATGGAAGACATCGGAGGTTAAAGGACACAGCGAGGCTGATAATGAGTAGATTTAAAAAGTTCTATCTGAGTAGCATTATCGAAAGGAAAAGAGATGAGGAAGTATTAATAGGAAATATAAACAAGATCCTATTTAAATAAGATTTAAAAAGTTATTTCCCTGGGCTGGCAAGATAGCTCAGCGGTCTAAAGCGCTTCTCAGGGACCGCGGTTCGAGCCCCAGCACCACATGCCATGCCGCCCCTCCCCGCAGGGCCGGCTGAGCTCATCCCCCACCCCCGCAAACAAAGAATCCGTGATGTGTAGCGAGACACTGTAATAAATAAAGGAATTAAAAAAAAAAAAAAGTATTTCCCTAAGGATAGCAATGTGTAACTCTCAGTGAAATACTGATCATAAACACAGAAAAGTTTTACAAATATGATGCAACAGAGAATTTAACATGTGTCTCTCAGAAATCCATCAAATAAGAATTTTTAGAAAAATGGGTATTACACTTATTCTTAGATTTTAATGGCCATAAGCATCATTAGAAAGTACCCCCACATCAAAAACTGGTGTCCTTCTAGTCCTTATTTTTATCTCTGCTTAGCTGAGGTTTCCCTCTTTGAGGCCACTAATAGCTTAGGAGGAAAAAACAGGGATAAGTCAAGCTAATGAGGGAGGGTGACTAAATGATTTTTTGTTGTCTACTTCAGGTATTTTAAAAGTTTGCCATTACACACGATGGCACAACTACGAACATAAACGTTTGACATTTCTTGAAACCGATGTTTTGCAATAGGGAGAATAAAAGGTGAAAGCAAATATAAAAGTATGCATGTGTGTCTATTCAAATACCCACTAACAGATGTACAGAAAAGAAAAACGGCTGAGCTGTTTTTGGTCTCTGTTTGGATTTTGCCTTGGACAATTAAATGCTAACATAACTACCTTCTCAGGAGGAGTCCGCATCCACCTCAAAACGACAACACGATACATCTCATCATTATTTGTCTCCCAGTCTGCGGCCAGTCAGCCCCCTACTCCGGTACGTTCTCCATCATGAGTTATACTAACGACACTGGTTTGAAATCGCTCGCTGCAAGCTCGTCCTGCCGTGGGAGGAGCCCCCGCTGCGGCGTCTGGGTTCTGAGCTGTCGCAGAGCAGAAGGGAAACGCGAGGAGTCTTCGTTCTTGCCTCCCGTCCCTGTGATCGCCGACTGTTCGCATACCCGCTCAGCGCTGCTGACAGGAGGCTTCAAGTTTGTTAAATCGCAGTCCCCTCTCTTCTCCGCCCACCTGCTGCAGTCCCCGTAGCAGGACTCAGTGTAGGCTTCGCGTCCCGCCTTCCACTCTGCAGAGCGGTCCCCAGACTCCATAGCACGTGCGTTCGTGCACCCACCTATGAGCCCCCCACTGCGCGCGATGACCAGCCTGCGTTACCCCTGCCTGGCGTCCAGGCCCGGGACCCCAGGTGAGTATCCGAGGTGACCCTGCCGCCGCAGTGACATGCAGCAACGCCCCTCGAGAAGAATTTTAGGAGCAGAGGGCACGAAGCCTTTGCTGAGTTTTTAGCTGATATCTGACCCCACTGGAATGGTTAAACATTTCTGAGTGGGTTTTTGTCTGCTGGCTTCCCGGCCGTGCGATCTGCTCCGAAAGATGGAAGGATTCATCGAATTAGAAATCGCAGTCCATCGTCATGGGTGTTCTCTTCTTCCTTTTCGTCACTACGATCTTTATGACTGTTTTCTTGTTGCTGTTGGAGTTGTCGGTCAGGGTGAGCTCAGCCGAGTCTCCGCAACGCCAGTAGTGGGCTTGGTCACGCGATTGCAGCTGCAGGGCCACGGAGTTAGGGAAGCTGGAGTCACAGCCCGGCGCCAGGGCGTCGCTGGATCTCCCGTGACTAAGTGCTGGCAAAGGAGATTCGCTCAGCAGACTAAGACGGATGGGCAGGAGGACTTGTGTCGAGTACAGCAAGCGGGGCGACCTGGTAGACTGAAGGCCGGCACCCGCAGGGCCAGGCTTCGCTTTGGACTCTCGCGCTACCATCTGGGGATGTCCTAGCCACCAGGCTCTGGAGCTGTGACCAGATTTTAAAGATGACTAAGAAGCAGGGCGTGATAAATTCCTGTTTCTGGTACAAAATCAATTTCAAAATAAAGATCTTTCCAAATAGAGAGGGCTTAGCTGTTGAGCTAACAGGAAAAGGGGCTTCTGGCTTGGTAGGGGGCCAAGGGAGACACTCAAAGGCCCCGTGGTCATGAGCAGAGCGCGCCGCACCGTCAGACTGGTGGTTTCTCCTGGCTTCAGCTTCCCCGTGTCCGGGCAGGAAGGGTGGCTCCCTTGAGCAGTGCCTAGGAGGTCATGAAGGGGAAGGGATGACTGCAATGCTTTAGTGCATGGAGTGAAGAAACCCTGCTTTTGAAATAAATAAGCAAGGAGGTTATTTGTGTACAGCAAACTAAGTTGACAGAATTTCTAGAAATTTCTTCTGAAGGATTTTTTTTTTTTTTTCAAAGATAGCGGCTCATTAACAAATAGGAAAAGAAATTCTGTCAACCCCAAGAGGAGAAGGTATTTAAACATGGACCATCACTCTATTTTGGAAATTTTTAGACAAGTGAGTCAACAAAAAGTCAGATTATTCATAGCAAAGCTATTTTAGTTCATCAATTAAGCTTTCATAATTTACAACACCGCAGGCTGCTAACCCTGTGGTGAGATCTCTTTGGAGATAAAATGAAACTAAGATGGATGAAAGAAGGCCAGTGTTTTCAGCAAAAACAAAGAAAACAGTAAGATGGAGAGGACAGTGTTGGAGAGCATTTTTCATAACTTATCTGCAAGCAGGTCACCTTAATTGCTGGAAAGGGCTGTTTTGAAAAAACTAGTGACGCTCATCATTTCCCCACAACTAATGCCTGACAAAGCTTCAGGTGTTTATTAACTTAATACATGTGGCAGAAAGAGAATGTTGAGTGTAAAATAAAGACCTTTAACCCAGGCAGCAAGAACTGTGGATCCCAGGCCTGCTTCTTCAAGTTGCTTCAGCTGGGCTGTTTTTACCTGTCAGTGTGTCAGTAAATTTTAGGCAGGCAGGATGGGACTGATGGATTACTTCTAAGGTCCTCTGTTCCTCTCCTACTCTATTTCTCTACAGTCTTGATTTTGTGCTTTCAGAGCCCATGGGGTACAGCAAATGGTTCCTACTTAAGATTTTTTTCAGATGGCTCTCTGCTGTACTTAAAAGGAAGAGAAAAATCTATTATCTCAAAAAATAAATCTATTCTTCAGTGGCAGCATCGCCAATTATTTATAATTCCACTGTAAGGCCAATCTTAAATTTACAAGGAAAATCAGTTATCAAGAGTATAAGTGAATATGTGAGTTGAAATGGAGTCCAGCCCCTTAGATTATTATGCTAAGTTGAAATATTTTCTTTGCGAGGCCCTAGGTGTAAAAATCATCTAAAGCTGCAGTAGTACCACAGCCCATCTATTACCAATCTCATCCAGTGTTCTCGGCTTCTAACATGCAGTTTTCTGAAAGGCTTCTTGGTAAGGACCCTCCAACTCCTCAGACTTGCGCTCCTTTCTCATACTGCAAGACAGCTGGCCCTTCGCAAGTGCCCATGGAGTTTGCAGGTCAGCCCCACTAACCCACACAGGACACTTTGGGAGATGTAACTCCCATGTCTGCTAAGGAGGTTTTGCTTTCCTTCCTGGAACATCTTTGTGCCCTCGGCCCCTACCTGCGGTCCTAGGGATTGAACCCAGAGCTTCCATGCTGAGCTACATCCTTGCCCCTTTTGATCTTGTGAGACAAAGCTGCTAATTTCCTAATTTGTTTGGGCTCAGATAAATTATTTGGGATCCTCCTGCAGCAGCCTTCCAGAATGCTTGGACTATATGCAAGGCCCCCAGGCCTGGGTTACAGGTGTGGCCATGGTGCCTTGCTGTATTTTTCTGTTCCTCTTTCTTCTTCTTCCTATTAATCTAACCTTTTGAAGGTCAAAGCTTGAGCCTCATTAGTTTTGACAGTGAAATGACTCGGATCCTTTCTACTTGAGAATCACCACAATTTACCCACAGGAATTTTCCTCTTGTTTAGTTGACATTAAACAGCTTTCTCAGCATCACTGCTTTAAAAAAAGAAATCAGAGACAATAGTGTCTCCAGACCAGATTTCTTGTTTCTAAACCATCTGGAGCTGGTGAGTAACGGTGAGAAGTCTTAAAACATTTTAATAATGATTGCTAGTCCTAGTCTTTCTTTACTGTGTTAAAAAAAAATAGCTAGGAAACATCCAAAACCCCTTTTTTTGTAAAATAAAAAGTACAACCAAACAGAATAACATTTGAACTGATTCTCTAAAAACTAGAGATTTTGGTAACTATAATCCCTCAGAGGGACACATCCTGGCCGGGCGTGGTGGCGCATGCCTTTAATCCCAGCACTCGGGAGGCTGAGGCAGGAGGATTGTTGTGAGTTCGAGACCAGCCTGAGCTACAAAGTGAGCTTAAGGCCAGCCTGAACTGCATAGCGAGACCCTGTCTCAAAAAGACAAAAAAAAAAAAAAAAAAAGGGACACATCCTTCCTTATGTCTGCATGTACATGAAAAAAAAGGAGGCCAGGACCCACATTGGTAGGGACTAAGTCCCAAATGTACTGTTTGTACAATACAGATAGTAAATCATGGGGACTCCTGAACAAAACCATAGAGACAGCTTGTTTTGTGTGGTCCCATTAGGCTGGAAAATAAAAACAGGCAAAGAGCCCTATTCATTTATGTAGAACATGAGTATTAATAATAGTGCCCAGCGAAAGAGAACAATAGACTGCTCTTCAGCAATTCTTTCCAAGGGTAACAAGTCAAAGGCTGCTTTTCACTCTAGAGCTGTTTTGGGTTCATCTATATTTAAATACAGTGTCAGTTGCTGATTGTTTGAGAAAGACTCTGAAAACTTGCAGTTTTCAATCAGAATTTGTTGTTCTGTATCTAGCAATGGAACCCCTGGGTGGCCCCAAGGCCTCCCCAGCCCTTTGGCTCTTTGCACACACAGCTAACCCTTGACTCCATTCGTTCTGCATCTTAGTTCTGTCATCCTGTCCCTCTAACACAGCAGAATTTCCGGCACTCCTTTCCCCCATCTCTTCTGCTCTCCTTACCCCTTCATCCCCTTCTTTATTTCAGGTTTTCCCTAAAAGTTAACTATTCTGCTCATGTTAATGAAGCAATAAGGCTTGGAACTGCTGTTTTTTTGCCTTGTCTCCTTAGAAATATCCCAGATACTTTATTTAAAATAACTGTTTGTAATGGGAAACACGCATTGTAGTTGGTGCACTGGATTAGATCTGGGATGAACCTGCAGGATCTGACAGCTGACAAAGCTACAAGAGAATCTTTATTTGTCAAGGAATTCAAAGTGAGGCATCCTTAGTAACCGCTCAGACTGGATTTTCATGTATGGAACTGATGAGAAGTGACACACCCGTGTGAGACTGCAGGGGAAAACAAACGGGAAACCCAGCAGCCAAAGAATTAGTTTTGGAAAATGAAGGGGCTGAACAGGAGGTGTCAGTACTGAAACCTCAGCTCTGATTTAAATACTTTTCATATGTTAAGCCCTCCTCCCATTTTTCTCTTCTACAACTCTGGCTTTTTCCTTCCTCACACTGTCTATCACTGCCTCAGTCTAGAGCCCTTCCTTCCCAGTGCTAGTTTCCTCCACAGGGCTCTGCTCAGAGCAGGACCACCAGTGCCACTTGAATTAATTTAAGAACGGATTACCTTCATTCTATGCTATCCTCAGGGCAGGCATTAAAGAATCATATTTTTTTCTTATTGTGTTTATTGTCACATGCATAATTAATGTAAGCACATTAAGGGAAAGGATTCAAGAAACAGGTTAAATATCAGATGATTTTGTTGTTGCTGTTACATTCAAGTAAAAAGGTATTCAACTCTAGGTAGGGAAGAGCTATGTGCAAAATCGTTGTCCTCATTGGCATGCAACTTTCAAAATCTTAAAAATGACACCAGGGAAAATAAACTATTTGATCCCAAAGCCATGTGCAAATTTACATCAGTTACTGAATCATCTTTGCAATGCATGGAGGCTTGGTGAAGGGAGGCATTTGGGGCCTCAGAGCTCTGAACCCCAGAAGATGTCCAGTTCACCTCACAGTGACTCACAGTGGGGTACAGGGGAACAGGCGAAGCAGCCATGCCCACTGTGGCATCCGGCCTGACACCGAGGCTGACAGCCTGCGTGCGTGGCAGTGCCACGGGTTTCCAAGGTCAGAAATTTTTCAAATCATTGAAAAAGCAGACACATCCCTGGGTGCCCTTTCAGTTTCCATTCTTTGAGGTAAACCACACCCCTTTTCAGGGAGGTAAATTATCAAAGCTTCAGAGTTGATGGTTATGAGATTGAGTCCTTGTACAGGCCTCACCCGTGTCCTCCTGGACAGGCTATTCTTTACGATGACTAATATTCAGACAAAAATGGTGTGAGATTAAAACCCTGCCAGCAATAGCTGAGGTTGACCTGGGCAGTATTAGAGGAACATGTTTGGGCTTTTGAGAGTGACATAGATTTATATTTAAACACAGATCACCAACTACACCCTCAAGAGTAAGCTAAGTGGCCACTAAGCACAGGGGCACAGGGCAGGGACCTGTGGCTGGCTTTTGGCCACTCCCCCTGCCTTCGTAGAACAGGAGCCTCTGGAAGAGCAAGGCCACGCCAGGCACCACGAGGCCTGTGCACATGGCAACCAGATTATCCCTCCGAGTCTTTCTTTTCCAGATTCAAACAGGGATGCAGTGCAAACACGTTCTATAAAGGCATATATGGTGCCAGTGACACCACTTTACAAAACATGGGTGGTCGACCTACACTTGGAGAGTGGTTATGATCAGCGCCCTGGTCCTCAGGATTCCCTGAGGACCTGGGGGAAGAGGGTGGGAGGTCTGCCTGGGTGTGCACGGGACCCACGTTCCTCAGAAAGTCTTCAGTCAGCCACACAGCTTAGCAGTCCCAGCTTGTTGCCCTGGAGCAATGGAATAGAAGGCCATAGATTCGGTCCCCATGTGGACTGAGTGGCTGTCTTCATTGTTACAGCCACAGAATACTTCCTAGACTTTGGCTATTTCACAAACAGGGATTTCTGCTCCTAAAGCTTGGTTAACAGGACACGGTTTAAGGAGCAAAAGATGCACAGCGCTGCGGGAAGGCACCAGATCCGGGCCGCGCTGGCCAAGGCTCATCGCACCATTTCCTTACACAAATTCAATGAGACAGAATGTGGGTGGGTGGACTTAGCCACAGGCTGGCTTCCTGCACTCACCGCCGGCAATGAGCCGAGAGAAGCCAGCACTAGGAGCGTGTGCGGGGCTTTTGGTGGACCAGACTAGTGGTCGCTTCTCAGATTCATTTTCTCTAGATCAGGAACAGTTTTGGCTTAGGGGGAAAATCCCGTATATGCAGAAACAGGTCTTCCATGGCCACAGAGAGGAGCGACAACGAGAAAGGAGGGGTGTGTTGCTGAAGTCTGTGGGATGCGGTGACCCCCCAGCTGTTCCCTGTCATTTCAGCTGTGGAAGGTGTAAGGCTAGGGCTTTGCGCCTTGACCGGCTCAGAGTCACCAGCTGGGGAACGTGGCATTCCTGGGACGTGGCGTCCTAATCGGTCTGGAGTGGGTACTTTAAAACATCTCCCCCACTGGGCCTCGCCTGCTTTGAGAAGCAGGAGCTGTACCTCCCGCCATGCTCCAGCTTGAGACATTATCGCATACATTCATCTAGTTCTTTTCTAGTAAACATGTTCAGAAACAAGGCAGAAACTACACAGGACCCATTTCTTTCTTCTTTCTCAGGTAACTCCTGATTTTAGAGAAAATTGCAAAGTGTATTTTTCTCTGTTGGGAATGCTTTATGGTACCTAGCGAAAGAACTCTGCTCCTACTCACTGGGAATATGAACTGAGGGAAAAGAAACTACCCAAACTAAAAATAGATCGAAAATTGAGAAAATGTAGTGTTTTTCTCTATAAAATTTGCTTTTAGGGATTCAGGATTTAATTTTAAAACCTATTTCACTCTGTCACATTGTGGCTCTTAAGGAATTCTTATTAATGATTGGAATTATTTAAAGTAAAATATAGGGGCTGAGGAGATAGCTCAGCAGTCTGAGTGCCTGCCTGGCAAATGCGAGGACCTAGGTTCAATCCCCAGTACTGCATGCTGTGTTCAGAGGCCTGGGTGTGTCACGCTGGCTATCACACCTGTAATCTTCATGCTCAGGAGGCTGAGGCAGGAGGATCACTGTGGTCTTGGCTGCATAGTGAGACCCTGTACAGTAGGAGACTCTTCCTGGTCCTTGTCTCAGTCCAAGAAACCAATATTTGTAATCCCAAAGTTACGTTATTGGAATCCCATCAAGTTGATTCCAATCTACCACTTTCCATGCAGCGCACGGCGAAAATGAGGACACTAAATTAAATTTTTAATCATCGGGGAGTCAAGGGGCTCTAGGTCCAGCCACGCAGATGGCTTCCTGGAACCGAGAGAGCGACCCAGGGCCTCACCTGGTTTTTATTCAGTGAGGGAGTGGCTTGAGGACTGAGAATTGTGGGAAGTAGGTGACTACTGTGAGCTGAGCTAGGTGTGGGGCCTACATTTACCTCTGCCATATGCAGAGAGGATATGCAGAGAGAGTAATATGCATTATATAGTATTTAATGTTTTGGGAAGTCTAGGGCTTCAGCTTTGATGTAGTCTTTCAAGCCCCAGGAAGTCATAGCCTCTGTCTCAAGGCTCGATCCCAGCTGGCAGCGCGGAGCATTAGTTCTACCATCCTGTCTCCACCCGGCTCACCTTAAAGAGCAGCAGGCTTACCAGGGAAACACGCAGGCCACCTTC